>JAVTVY010037941.1:0-17222 GCA_036873755.1 Hanleya hanleyi | reverse complement strand
TGACAATGATCCCGTATTTCCTAGTACAAATGCAACTATGGAACCAATTTTGCTTCATGTCACATGATCATCGATATTTGGGTTCATTTTGTCGGACAGAAATACAGTCTGTGAGAAGCCCAGTCTCCAGGCGACCAAAACCCAGGCTGAACTTTCTCCATTCAAGCCATTGTTTGAACTCCAGAGACAATTTTCTAAACACATTTCAAAGTACTAATATTTTCGGATCGATGAAGGAGCCGATCACGGCCCAAATAGAGCTCGGAAATTTGGCATGGTACTTCCAGGAATGAGTTCTTTCGTTGACAATGATTCCGTATTTCCTGGTACAAATGTAATTATGAAACCAATTTTGCTTCATGTCACATGACCATCGATATTTGGGGTCTTTTTGTCGGGAAGTAAAACAGTCTGTGAGAAGCACAGTCTCCAGGCGACGAAAACTCAAGCTTAACTTTCTCCATTCAAGCCATTGTTTGGACTCCAGGAACAATTTTCTAAACACATTTCAGCGTACTAACATTTTCGGATCGATGAAGGAGCCGTCCAGGGCCCAAATAGAGCTCAGAAATGTTGCATGGTACTTCCAAGAACGAGTTCTTTCGATGACAATGATTGCGTATTTCCTAGTACAAATGCAACTATGGAACCAATTTTGCTTCATGTCACATGATCATCGATATTTGGGTTCATTTTGTCTGGCAGAAATACAGTCTGTGAGAAGCCCAGTCTCCAGGCGACCAAAACCCAGGCTTAACTTTCTCCATTCAAGCCATTGTTTGAACTCCAGGGACAATTTTCTAAACACATTTCAACGAACTAACATTTTCGGATCGATGAAGGAGCCGACCACGGCCCAAATAGAGCTCGGAAATTTTGCATGGTACTTCCAGGAATGAGTTCTTTCGTTGACAATGGTTCCGTATTTCCTGGTACAAATGTAATTATGAAACCAAATTTGCTTCATGTCACATGACCATCAATATTTGGGTTCTTTTTGTCGGGAAAAAAAACAGTCGGTCAGAAGCACAGTCTCCAGGCGACCAAAACTCAAGCTTAACTTTCTCCATTCAAGCCATTGTTTGGACTCCAGGGACAATTTTCTAAACACATTTCAGCGTACTAACATTTTCGGATCGATGAAGGAGCCGTCCAGGGCCCAAATAGAGCTCGGAAATGTTGCATGGTACTCCTAAGAACGAGTTCTTTCGTTGACAATGATTCCGTATTTCTTAGTACAAATGCAACTATGGAACCAATTTTGCTTCATGTCACATGATCATCGATATTTGGGTTCATTTTGTCGGGCAGAAATACAGTCTGTGAGAAGCCCAGTCTCCAGGCGACCAAAACCCAGGCTTAACTTTCTCCATTCAAGCCATTGTTGGGACTTCAGGGACAATTTTCTAAACACATTTCAGCGTACTAACATTTTCGGATCGATGAAGGAGCCGTCCAGGGCCCAAATAGAGCTCGGAAATGTTGCATGGTACTTTCCAAGAACGAGTTCTTTCGTTGACAATGATTCCGTATTTCCTGGTACAAATGTAATTATGGAACCAATTTTGCTTCATGTCACATGACCATCGATATTTGGGTTCTTTTTGTCGGGAAAAAAACAGTCTGTCAGAAGCACAGTCTCCAGGCGACCAAAAGTCAAGCTTAACTTTCTCCATTCAAGCCATTGTTTGGACTTCAGGGACAATTTTCTAAACACATTTGAGCGTACTAACATTTTCGGATCGATGAAGGAGCCGTCCAGGGCCCAAATAGAGCTCGAAAATGTTGCATGGTACTTCCGAGAACGAGTTCTTTCGTTGACAATGATCCCGTATTTCCTAGTGCAAATGCAACTATGGAACCAATTTTGCTTTATGTCACATGATCATCGATATTTGGGTTCATTTTGTCGGACAGAAATACAGTCTGTGAGAAGTCCAGTCTCCAGGCGACCAAAACCCAGGCTTAACTTTCTCGATTCAAGCCATTGTTTGAACTCCAGGGACAATTTTCTAAACACATTTCAACGTACTAACATTTTCGGATCGATGAAAGAGCCGTCCAGGGCCAAAATAGAGCTCGGAAATGTTGCATGGTACTTCCAAGAACGAGTTCTTTCGTTGACAATGATTCCGTATTTCCTAGTACAAATGCAACTATGGAACCAATTTTGCTTCATGTCACATGATCATCGATATTTGGGTTCATTTTGTCTGGCAGAAATACAGTCTGTGAGAAGTCCAGTCTCCAGGCGACCAAAACCCAGGCTTAACTTTCTCCATTCAAGCCATTGTTTGAACTCCAGGGACAATTTTCTAAACACATTTCAACGTACTAACATTTTCGGATCGATGAAGGAGCCGTCCAGGGCCCAAATAGAGCTCGAAAATGTTGCATCTTGAACGAGTTCTTTCGTTGACAATGATTCCGTATTTCCTAGTACAAATGCAACTATGGAACCAATTTTGCTTCATGTCACATGATCATCGATATTTGGGTTCATTTTGTCGGGCAGAAATACAGTCTGTGAGAAGCCCAGTCTCCAGGCGACCAAAACCCAGGCTTAACTTTCTCAATTCAAGCCATTGTTTGAACTCCAGAGACAATTTTCTAAACACATTTCAACGTACTAACATTTTCGGATCGATGAAGGAGCCGATCACGGCCCAAATAGAGCTCGGAAATTTTGCATGGTACTTCCAGGAATGAGTTCTTTCGTTGACAATGGTTCCGTATTTCCTGGTACAAATGTAATTATGAAACCAATTTTGCTTCATGTCACATGATCATCGATATTTGGGGTCTTTTTGTCGGGAAGTAAAACAGTCTGGGAGAAGCACAGTCTCCAAGCGACGAAAACTCAAGCTTAACTTTCTCCATTCAAGCCATTGTTTGGACTCCAGGAACAATTTTCTAAACACATTTCAACGTACTAACATTTTCGGATCGATGAAAGAGCCGTCCGGGGCCAAAATAGAGCTCAGAAATGTTGCATGGTACTTCCAGGAACGAGTTCTTTGATGACAATGATTGCGTATTTCTAGTACAAATGCAACTATGGAACCAATTTTGCTTCATGTCACATGATCATCGATATTTGGGTTCATTTTGTCTGGCAGAAATACAGTCTGTAGAAGCCCAGTCTCAGGCGACCAAAACCCAGGCTTAGCTTTCTCCATTCAAGCCATTGTTTGAACTCCAAGGGACAATTTTCTAAACACATTTCAACGAACTAACATTTTCGGATCGATGAAGGAGCCGACCACGGCCCAAATAGAGCTCGGAAATTTTGCATGGTACTTCCAGGAATGAGTTCTTTCGTTGACAATGGTTCCGTATTTCCTGGTACAAATGTAATTATGAAACCAAATTTGCTTCATGTCACATGACCATCAATATTTGGGTTCTTTTTGTCGGGAAAAAAAACAGTCGGTCAGAAGCACAGTCTCCAGGCGACCAAAACTCAAGCTTAACTTTCTCCATTCAAGCCATTGTTTGGACTCCAGGGACAATTTTCTAAACACATTTCAGCGTACTAACATTTTCGGATCGATGAAGGAGCCGTCCAGGGCCCAAATAGAGCTCGAAAATGTTGCATGGTACTTCCAAGAACGAGTTCTTTCGTTGACAATGATTCCGTATTTCCTAGTACAAATGCAACTATGGAACCAATTTTGCTTCATGTCACATGATCATCGATATTTGGGTTCATTTTGTCGGGCAGAAATACAGTCTGTGAGAAGCCCAGTCTCCAGGCGACCAAAACCCAGGCTAAACTTTCTCCATTCAAGCCATTGTTTGAACTCCAGGCACAATTTTCTAAACACATTTCAGCGTACTAACATTTTCGGATCGATGAAAGAGCCGTCCAGGGCCAAAATAGAGCTCGGAAATGTTGCATGGCACTTCCAGGAATGAGTTCTTTCGTTGACAATGATTCCGTATTTCCTGGTACAAATGTAATTATGGAACCAATTTTGCTTCATGTCACATGACCATCGATATTTGGGGTCTTTTTGTCGGGAAGAAAAACAGTCTGTCAGAAGCACAGTCTCCAGGCGACCAAAACTCAATCTTAACTTTCTCTATTCAATACGTTGTTTGGACTCCAGGGACAATTTTCTAAAACATTTCAAGGTACTAACATTTTCGGATCGATGAAGGAGCCGTTCAGGGCCCAAACAGAGCTCGGAAATGTTGCATGGTACTTCCAGCAATGAGGTCTTTCGTTGACAATGATTCCGTATTTCCTGGTACAAATGTAATTATGGAACCAATTTTGCTTCATGTCACATGACCATCGATATTTGGGTTCTTTTTGTCGGGAAAAAAACAGTCTGTCAGAAGCACAGTCTCCAGGCGACCAAAAGTCAAGCTTAACTTTCTCCATTCAAGCCATTGTTTGGACTTCAGGGACAATTTTCTAAACACATTTGAGCGTACTAACATTTTCGGATCGATGAAGGAGCCGTCCAGGGCCCAAATAGAGCTCGAAAATGTTGCATGGTACTTCCGAGAACGAGTTCTTTCGTTGACAATGATCCCGTATTTCCTAGTACAAATGCAACTATGGAACCAATTTTGCTTCATGTCACATGATCATCGATATTTGGGTTCATTTTGTCGGACAGAAATACAGTCTGTGAGAAGTCCAGTCTCCAGGCGACCAAAACCCAGGCTTAACTTTCTCGATTCAAGCCATTGTTTGAACTCCAGGGACAATTTTCTAAACACATTTCAAAGTACTAATATTTTCGGATCGATGAAGGAGCCGATCACGGCCCAAATAGAGCTCGGAAATTTGGCATGGTACTTCCAGGAATGAGTTCTTTCGTTGACAATGATTCCGTATTTCCTGGTACAAATGTAATTATGAAACCAATTTTGCTTCATGTCACATGACCATCGATATTTGGGGTCTTTTTGTCGGGAAGTGAAACAGTCTGTGAGAAGCACAGTCTCCAGGCGACGAAAACTCAAGCTTAACTTTCTCCATTCAAGCCTTTGTTTGGACTCCAGGAACAATTTTCTAAACACATTTCAGCGTACTAACATTTTCGGATCGATGAAGGAGCCGTCCAGGGCCCAAATAGAGCTCAGAAATGTTGCATGGTACTTCCAAGAACGAGTTCTTTCGATGACAATGATTGCGTATTTCCTAGTACAAATGCAACTATGGAACCAATTTTGCTTCATGTCACATGATCATCGATATTTGGGTTCATTTTGTCTGGCAGAAATACAGTCTGTGAGAAGTCCAGTCTCCAGGCGACCAAAACCCAGGCTTAACTTTCTCCATTCAAGCCATTGTTTGAACTCCAGGGACAATTTTCTAAACACATTTCAACGAACTAACATTTTCGGATCGATGAAGGAGCCGACCACGGCCCAAATAGAACTCGGAAATTTTGCATGGTACTTCCAGGAATGAGTTCTTTCGTTGACAATGGTTCCGTATTTCCTGGTACAAATGTAATTATGAAACCAATTTTGCTTCATGTCACATGACCATCAATATTTGGGTTCTTTTTGTCGGGAAAAAAAACAGTCGGTCAGAAGCACAGTCTCCAGGCGACCAAAACCCAAGCTTAACTTTCTCCATTCAAGCCATTGTTTGGACTCCAGGGACAATTTTCTAAACACATTTCAGCGTACTAACATTTTCGGATCGATGAAGGAGCCGTCCAGGGCCCAAATAGAGCTCGGAAATGTTGCATGGTACTTCCAAGAACGAGTTCTTTCGTTGACAATGATTCCGTATTTCTTAGTACAAACTGAATGCAACTATGGAACCAATTTTGCTTCATGTCACATGATCATCGATATTTGGGTTCATTTTGTCGGGCAGAAATACAGTCTGTGAGAAGCCCAGTCTCCAGGCGACCAAAACCCAGGCTTAACTTTCTCCATTCAAGCCATTGTTTGAACTCCAGGGACAATTTTCTAAACACATTTCAGCGTACTAACATTTTCGGATCGATGAAAGAGCCGTCCAGGGCCAAAATAGAGCTCGGAAATGTTGCATGGTACTTCCAGGGATGAGTTCTTTCGTTGACAATGATTCCGTATTTCCTGGTACAAATGTAATTATGGAACCAATTTTGCTTCATGTCACATGACCATCGATATTTGGGTTCTTTTTGTCGGGAAGAAAAACAGTCTGTCAGAAGCACAGTCTCCAGGCGACCAAAAGTCAAGGTTAACTTTCTCCATTCAAGCCATTGTTGGGACTTCAGAGACAATTTTCTAAACACATTTCAGCGTACTAACATTTTCGGATCGATGAAGGAGCCGTCCAGGGCCCAAATAGAGCTCGGAAATGTTGCATGGTACTTCCAAGAACGAGTTCTTTCGTTGACAATGATTCCGTATTTCCTGGTACAAATGTAATTATGGAACCAATTTTGCTTCATGTCACATGACCATCGATATTTGGGTTCTTTTTGTCGGGAAAAAAAACAGTCTGTCAGAAGCACAGTCTCCAGGCGACCAAAAGTCAAGCTTAACTTTCTCCATTCAAGCCATTGTTTGGACTTCAGGGACAATTTTCTAAACACATTTCAGCGTACTAACATTTTCGGATCGATGAAGGAGCCGTCCAGGGCCCAAATAGAGCTCGAAAATGTTGCATGGTACTTCCGAGAACGAGTTCTTTCGTTGACAATGATCCCGTATTTCCTAGTACAAATGCAACTATGGAACCAATTTTGCTTCATGTCACATGATCATCGATATTTGGGTTCATTTTGTCGGACAGAAATACAGTCTGTGAGAAGTCCAGTCTCCAGGCGACCAAAACCCAGGCTTAACTTTCTCGATTCAAGCCATTGTTTGAACTCCAGGGACAATTTTCTAAACACATTTCAACGTACTAACATTTTCGGATCGATGATGGAGCCGACCACGGCCCAAATAGAGCTCGGAAATTTTGCATGGTACTTCCAGGAATGAGTTCTTTCGTTGACAATGGTTCCGTATTTCCTGGTACAAATGTAATTATGAAACCAATTTTGCTTCATGTCACATGATCATCATGACGTCAAAAGAACCCAGTAATCCTAGGCTGAATTTTACCAACCCAGTACATAGCCAAGGAGTGGTAATTTTAAAGTCATAAAATGTGTGTCCTGCTGAGACAAATTACTCTGAGAGTGGTCAAGTGTCAATAAACTGATAACTTGATACCCTGTTGGCTGGCTGGCTGCCTGTGTGAATACAAGTGTTGAACAGATGTCCAGCAACTCCATACCCAATTGCAAGATGACCATATGTAGTTTACTCAAAGCTCACACAGATCTTTCCCCATACTGCCTTCTAACAAATGTCGCCAAATTCCCTCTTTGAATCATCAAGGCATATGTATAATTACTGTTTTACCTGTATTGTAGGACTTTATGAAGTACAATTAAGGGTCTAA
The DNA here is from genome assembly GCA_036873755.1 of Hanleya hanleyi. NCBI lineage: Eukaryota > Metazoa > Mollusca > Polyplacophora > Lepidopleurida > Hanleyidae > Hanleya > Hanleya hanleyi. The sequence goes on along the minus strand of JAVTVY010037941.1, from coordinate 9,805 downwards.
CTTATGCAGTCAAAAAATTAGAAACTGGTGTGAAATATAAATGCTGCACATTTTGATATATGATCTATCTATATGTATGTACGAACCGAGTTCGCTAATTTAGAGGCATTTTTATTCACATCAAGTCAATGGTGTTATCAAGAGAATCTCATTATCGTGTTGTTTAAGCCAGTTAATGAGCCAAAGTCCTCTTTCATCTGGAATGAAAAGCGTACACGTCGTCTATACATTTCTTTACAGTCCTATCTCACACTTCTCGAGAACCACTTTCTTAATCTTGAAAATAGCCTTCGTAAAGCAGAGATCATGGACTTCCTAGAAATGAGACAAACCATTTTTCAAAACTCAACACCTGCTGCACCTGCTGAAGACACAGCAAAACTGACCAAACGGCAAAAAATGCAAAAAGTTCTCATCCAGTTATGCAAGGATGCATTTAATGGTGACAAGAGGGAGATGATGGTTACCATGTCCAAATTAGTGGTCATAGGTACAAGTAGAAAACCGTTTATAGAGTCTGGTCGCCTAACCATTGATGACCTGCGAGTGTTGACCAGCGGGACCCTAAAAGGATCCACTGTCTTGGAAAAAATGCTGACAATGAGATTGCGAAAACAGAAGATAGAGCCAATATTGAGTTCATCGGCATTGGTTTATATCCAAGAGAATTATTCTGGGGTTCGACTTGGATATGAAATTAGAAAACAGTTTGGCGAGCTTGTTGCATCAACTTCTAAGGTGAACAACTACTTATCAGATATCAACTTAAAATTCAAGAGGATACTTCAGCCAAAACGCACGTTTAGTGGATGGAGTATCAACCCAGTACAACTACTGAAGATTCTAAGATACAGATATCCCAGTATACCAGAAGATTCTGTCGTCAGTGTAAAAATCTACGGAGATGGGCGACAAATTGGTGGGAGACAGACAGCATTTTTTGCAATCAGTCTCTTGAATGATGATTTATATTTCCGTGGGCACAAGTACCAGTCTTCAGAAGACATCTTTCCAATTGCTATGTTCTATGAGAGTGATAAATCTGAAAATCTGATGGCCAATGGACAAGAAGTCTTGAAGAAGATGGTGTCCACACTCTCTGACAAGGGCTACAATTTCTATGTTTCTGGAGACTATAATTTTTTGATGGCCCTTCTAGATGAATCCATGAATGCTGCATCCAATGACAAGTGGAATATTTATCATGCTTCCCACAAAGATGACCGCTCCAATGTGCACCCTTCTTCAGGATTGAGAACAGACCTCAACTTCCAAGTTGACAACAGTTTTCCAAATTCTGTCATCAAGGGAATACCACTATCAAATTACGTTCTGTGTATAATGCATGGCATTGTCCGACAAACAGAAAAGCTGCTTGATCTGGAAATTGGTAACATATACAGCAGTGGATACAAGGTAGGACAACTTGGTATCAACTGTTCCAAGGCAACATTCATAGAAGAGGCCATTGCAAAGATGGAAAACAACATCAACAAAAGCGGAGTGCGGAATGGAAATTTTGAGGTTAAGTTTGACAACACGGGGCAGCCAAAGCCAACGAAGCTCAATGGAACTCACGCAAATGTCATCCTTTCTCCAGTCCCGAATGGGTATACGGAGGAGCAATTTCCACATCCACTGAAAGGTATTTTGTGTGACAGACAGCACAAGGAGCTATCCTTGCCAAGGAAAGTCATGGATTCCTTGAATTTTGAAGACAGCATGACTGATTTGCAGCTGGTGAAGACGATATGGCATCATCTTCACCAGATGCAAACCATCCTAGAAAATGACCCGCTTCCACGCAGAAAACTTGGCAGAAATGAGCAAAGTTGCAATCCAGAGGATTATGAATGGGATACTCTCCAGCAGACGTAGAACTCTACAAGCACCATGCCGAGTCATATTATCAACTGTTCAAGTTCAGATATGGATGTCTCCAGTCTCATGGTTAGTTTGCCGTTTTCATTGAGCAGATTCATGGCTCAGGGAGGAGAACATGCCAATTATCGTGACAACAGCTTTTTCTATAGTCACACTACACGGCATGGAGGGAGAAGAACTGATAACCAGGATCCAATCTATGCCAACTTCTTCCACAGGTTCAAAAATCTGTGTCATGAAATTGGCGAATACAACAGGTCGAACGACCCTGACATCCTGGCTCTTGGGGAAAACTTTGCCAATTTTCTGTCAACAGAGTGTATTGGCAATACCCCTCCAGTTGACGATGAAGTGGATGATACCGATTTGGGCACAATAAGAAGAGAAAGCGTGGAGACGACTGCTTCAAGCCTGTCAGCCAGTCGAGGTACTGAAGGTGTTCTGCATGGCAAATATTTCATTTTGGTTGGAAACATTGGCCAAGCAAAGTTAACAAAGCTAATTACAGATAATGGTGGTTACGTGGTTGACAATGTCCCTAACAGTGTCTCAGCAAAGCAGTTTATCATTGTCACATCACAAGCTGTCATTGATAGGAATCCTGTGAAGAATGTACGGATGGCAGTCAGGAGATCTTACCCCATATTATCTCCAGACTACATTCATGAATCTATCAGGAAGAGCTGTGCTGAGAGGCCTGAAAATTTCAGTCTCAACCTCGAACGTGTTCTGAAATTAGTCAAATCCAGAAACATACCTGTTGAAACAAAACATTTCTCTGGAAACATTTCCATGCTCGGTGTACTTCGGAAAGCGAAAAGCCGAACTCAGCTGAGAACAAGAGCTGTCAAAAAGGTTAAGAACTATGTAAATCCTGCCACTTATTACGCAATGACAAGAAGAAAGTATCTTGGTCGTATATACCACAGTTTTGTAGAAGCAAGAAAATTGACCAAAAGTCTTATGATGGCAGAGTGGAAAAATCTCACTCCAAGGCGCAAAACTAGGAATAATCTTGATTGGTCCCAACATGTGAAGGAACAGAAGATTGCAAGACATCGACAACGTTTGTGTCGTCGCTCAATAACATCCAAGCGCTTACCATTTTGAACATTGTTTGACATTTTTTATGAAGTCTGAAGAGAAGTCCAGTTCCTCAATGAATAGGGCAACAACTATATACAGGCATTTGTGCACTTTACGAGGGTTTCAGCAATAAATCTGGTCAGCATTTCATTTAATCAAGGGGGGGAGGTGTAACCAAATGATCACTCAAGTGCGCCTAAAAAAATGATCTTGGATCTGTTATTGTATATAAACTGTACATGTTGATTAAGGTCTTGCGTTCACATTTGGCCAGATAAGTTAAAACAAGTGAAGTTTTTTTCAAAAAAATGCATAATTTGGTCATGCGCAGGAGATGCCAGGGTTGTTGGGTTTTTGGTTTGGTATATAGTTCAGATGAATCCTTGTGATGTGGTACACATCAGGTTAGATTAGATTAGAAGGGTACAAATGTCTATGCTACATGTAGCATTAATCTCGATGTATTATTCTCAAAATTCTTCATAATCCAGGGTTCCGCTTGAATTCTCAGTTCAAAACAATTAAATGGGGAATGCATCTCACTTCACAAACATGCAATTCAGTTTTATTTTTTGTTAACTTACATAATCTGTTGTTCAATATTACACACTGATATAGTAGTATTTCTACTGCAGTGCGTGGGTGAAAGATTGTGTTCTTTGATTTTTCTTGATGGACGATGGGTTCTTAATCTGACTTACATGACTTGGAGATTGATTAAAGTCTATTACATGAACATTTTGGTGGAGCTCTATTTGCTGGTGAGACATTTTCTTAAACTTAAGCTCTTTTCAATGAAGTTCATCGATTATGCCTCCCCTAAGTATGTATACATGTATGTATATTTGTATGTAAATGTATGTATTTTAAATAAGCGAATTCAAATGCCAGAGTCCACCTACAATGAAACAGATACGTCATCTACATGTAAGTTTTCATGTTTACAATTGAAAGCCATAGGAATATACATTTTGTATGTAGATGTTTTATATCTGCCTATCATTGTCCTCTTGAGTTTTTCAGACACAAGTGAACTTCGTCATTAAATTAGATAATGCGTGATTCTCAATATTCATATAAGCGATTTAGCCAAAAGTATATTAGTATGTAGTTTATGCATATACACTACACTATATTTTTATGCAAATTCTTTATTCCTGTTCAGTGAAAGAGATCGGATTATCCTGTCCCTCCCCCAATTTTGCTGGAGGTCTGTGTTTGTGACATTAGTTTAAAGGTGTTCTCAGTTGAGCAAAACAGATATTGTCTTGTGTTCGTTGTAACACTGACAGTATAGCTTAGCTAGTTATTAACAACTCATCCTGATTAATCAATCAAACTTTTCCAAAAACATTTATGATTGCTATGTATGCGTTTTCTATAGTTGGATATCACTGTTTTCCACAGGACTGGAGAAATCTAATGTGAAAAGACTGAACATTCCTGTTCATAGCCTGTCTGCTATAAAATCCAATTGCATTTTCTAGAATACACATGTATTTTGCAATTTATTGTGAATACATAAAAGTTAGCATGCACTGTTTCAAAACGTTTTTGCATTAAACTTCCAATGTATTGATCATCCATGCATGTTAATCATTCTATCTGGCAGAAACATGAAAAAGGTCAAAAATCCCTTTGAGTATTCTGTCTAACATGACACACCTGCATGCTATGTGGGAAGTCTAGCTGAACTTCGGCCAGGCAACCATGCAAAGACTCCCTAGAGTTGTCTTTTTGTTCTCTGATATTGAAGTACAAATAAAAAAAATTAACTGGGAGATCTACTGATTTTCAATATGTACTGTAGATTGAAGAGTCACATGTGACATAGTTTCCTCTTCAAAAGGTGATGTTACAGATATGTATATCTGTGCAATACTTAGCAAAATAGATGAAAGATAGAATGTTTATACACTTATGTATTTACAAATGTGGTGATTAGCATGATATTTCATTTGCGGTCTAGTAAATCATTGACGACTGCTAGTCCAATACTGTTTTGAAAACTGAGATATTTGTTGTGTATAAACTTGCGAGAAAATGAGATCTCATATTAGAATGTTTATCAAGTTTATGAAAAAGTTATGGAAAATTATCCATCACAGCTGTATAGCCGAGTCTGCATGAGCAGCTGAACCATTTTATTGAGAACAAAACTTTTACTATATGTAGCAAATCAGATCAGATTCATTTATTATAATACATGATCCACAAATTGTTAAAGGACTTGTGCACTTGTATCATGCCATATACAGAGCTTCAAATTTAAGCTGATTTTGGAATTAATAAAATCACTGAATGATCGTCTTCAATTTACACGTGTTATAGACATAATAAAGATTATGTTCTTATAAAAATGGAATTATTTCTTCATTGGAAATTTCTGTCAAAAGGATTGTCATTCTACTGTCAAATTCTTTGCCACTACTACATTGTACTATTTTAGAGTAGACATTTCCTCATTCTGTTCCATCCAGGATATGTTTTCCCATCTCTTGCTGATAAACAAATTCAGATAAAATATCTAAATGAGATTAAAATTTCAAATTAAAAACCTAAACCGAATTACAATTCCAGTGACTTGTACAATTTCAGTGTATGACTCTCTGTACTGGTTTTCAAGAAAGAAAATATAGGTTATTGGCATGATGACTATGAGCCAGCACATCAGCTATGGAGTTTGTCTTGCTTGGCCAAAGTCCTCTTGCACAAGTGCAGAGCTGGTCTCCCTCAAGCTGTGTACTGTGTATGCATGGAGCCTACAAGCCTCTCTTGTAGGCTCCATGGTGTATGCCAGGGAACTCATTTTTATTATCCCTAACCACAACCACATGTTAGACAGCATGCCCACACCTCCCTCTTAGCAGTTATTTATGACTGGACAAGGGCTATTAAATTAAGCTGACCATGGTCTCCTGTGGCGTTTATGGCTGATAAGAAAACACTTCATGGGCCCACCATATTACTGGCCAAAATAACCTAATGATCGATATTTGGGGGTTTTTTGTCGGGAAGTAAAACAGTCTGTCAGAAGCACAGTCTCCAGGCGACGAAAACTCAAGCTTAACTTTCTCCATTCAAGCCATTGTTTGGACTCCAGGAACAATTTTCTAAACAAATTTCAACGTACTAACATTTTCGGATCGATGAAAGAGCCGTCCAGGGCCAAAATAGAGCTCGGAAATGTTGCATGGCACTTCCAGGAATGAGTTCTTTCGTTGACAATGATTCCGTATTTCCTGGTCCAAATGTAATTATGGAACAATTTTGCTTCATGTCACATGACCATCGATATTTGGGGTCTTTTTGTCGGGAAGAAAAACAGTCTGTCAGAAGCACAGTCTCCAGGCGACCAAAACTCAATCTTAACTTTCTCTATTCAATCCGTTGTTTGGACTCCAGGGACAATTTTCTAAAACATTTCAAGGTACTAACATTTTCGGATCGATGAAGGAGCCGTGCAGGGCCCAAACAGAGCTCGAAAATGTTGCATGGTACTTCCAGCAATGAGGTCTTTCGTTGACAATGATTCCGTATTTCCTGGTACAAATGTAATTATGGAACCAATTTTGCTTCATGTCACATGACCATCGATATTTGGGTTCTTTTTGTCGGGAAGAAAAACAGTCTGTCACAAGCACAGTCTCCAGGCGACCAAAACTCAATCTTAACTTTTTTCCATTCAATCCATTGTTTGGACTCCAGGAACAATTTTCTAAACACATTTCAACGTACTAACATTTTCGGATCGATGAAAGAGCCGTCCAGGGCCAAAATAGAGCTCGGAAATGTTGCATGGTACTTTCAGGAATGAGTTCTTTCGTTGACAATGATTCCGTATTTCCTGGTACAAATGTAATTATGGAACCAATTTTGCTTCATGTCACATGACCATCGATATTTGGGTTCTTTTTGTCGGGAAAAAAAACAGTCTGTCAGAAGCACAGTCTCCAGGCGACCAAAAGTTAAGCTTAACTTTCTCCATTCAAGCCATTGTTTGGACTTCAGGGACAATTTTCTAAACACATTTCAGCGTACTAACATTTTCGGGTCAATGAAGGAGCCGTCCAGGGCCCAAATAGAGCTCGAAAATGTTGCATGGTACTTCCAAGAACGAGTTCTTTCGTTGACAATGATCCCGTATTTCCTAGTACAAATGCAACTATGGGACCAATTTTGCTTCATGTCACATGATCATCGATATTTGGGTTCATTTTGTCGGACAGAAATACAGTCTGTGAGAAGCCCAGTCTCCAGGCGACCAAAACCCAGGCTTAACTTTCTCGATTCAAGCCATTGTTTGAACTCCAGGGACAATTTTCTAAACACATTTCAACGTACTAACATTTTCGGATCGATGAAGGAGCCGACCACGGCCCAAATAGAGCTCGGAAATTTTGCATGGTACTTCCCGGAATGAGTTCTTTCGTTGACAATGGTTCCGTATTTCCTGGTACAAATGTAATTATGAAACCAATTTTGCTTCATGTCACATGACCATCGATATTTGAGGTTTTTTTGTCGGGAAGTAAAACAGTCTGTCAGAAGCACAGTCTCCAGGCGACCAAAACTCAATCTTAACTTTCTCTATTCAAGCCATTGTTTGGACTCCAGGGACAATTTTCTAAAACATTTCAAGGTACTAACATTTTCGGATCGATGAAGGAGCCGTGCAGGGCCCAAACAGAGCTCGGAAATGTTGCATGGTACTTCCAGCAATGAGGTCTTTCGTTGACAATGATTCCGTATTTCCTGGTACAAATGTAATTATGGAACCAATTTTGCTTCATGTCACATGACCATCGATATTTGGGTTCTTTTTGTCGGGAAGAAAAACAGTCTGTCACAAGCACAGTCTCCAGGCGACCAAAACTCGATCTTAACTTTTTCCATTCAATCCATTGTTTGGACTCCAGAAACAATTTTCTAAACACATTTCAACGTACTAACATTTTCGGATCGATGAAAGAGCCGTCCAGGGCCCAAATAGAGCTCGGAAATGTTGCATGGTACTTTCAGGAATGAGTTCTTTCGTTGACAATGATTCCGTATTTCCTGGTACAAATGTAATTATGGAACCAATTTTGCTTCATGTCACATGACCATCGATATTTGGGTTCTTTTTGTCGAGAAAAAAAAACAGTCTGTCAGAAGCACAGTCTCAAGGCGACCAAAAGTCAAGCTTAACTTTCTCCATTCAAGCCATTGTTTGGACTTCAGGGACAATTTCTAAACACATTTCAGCGTACTAACATTTTCGGATCGATGAAGGAGCCGTCCAGGGCCCAAATAGAGCTCGAAAATGTTGCATGGTACTTCCAAGAACGAGTTCTTTCGTTGACAATGATCCCGTATTTTCTAGTACAAATGCAACTATGGAACCAATTTTGCTTCATGTCACATGATCATCGATATTTGGGTTCATTTTGTCGGACAGAAATACAGTCTGTGAGAAGCCCAGTCTCCAGGCGACCAAAACTCAGGCTTAACTTTCTCGATTCAAGCCATTGTTTGAACTCCAGGGACAATTTTCTAAAACATTTCAAGGTACTAACATTTTCGGATCGATGAAGGAGCCGTGCAGGGCCCAAACAGAGCTCGGAAATGTTGCATGGTACTTCCAGCAATGAGGTCTTTCGTTGACAATGATTCCGTATTTCCTGGTACAAATGTAATTATGGAACCAATTTTGCTTCATGTCACATGACCATCGATATTTGGGTTCTTTTTGTCGGGAAGAAAAACAGTCTGTCACAAGCACAGTCTCCAGGCGACCAAAACTCAATCTTAACTTTTTTCCATTCAATCCATTGTTTGGACTCCAGGAACAATTTTCTAAACACATTTCAACGTACTAACATTTTCGGATCGATGAAAGAGCCGTCCAGGGCCAAAATAGAGCTGGGAAATGTTGCATGGTACTTCCAGGAATGAGTTCTTTCGTTGACAATGATTCCGTATTTCCTGGTCCAAATGTAATTATGGAACCAATTTTGCTTCATGTCACATGACCATCGATATTTGGGTTCTTTTTGTCGGGAAAAAAAACAGTCTGTCAGAAGCACAGTCTCCAGGCGACCAAAAGTCAAGCTTAACTTTCTCCATTCAAGCCATTGTTTGGACTTCAGGGACAATTTTCTAAAAACATTTCAACGTACTAACATTTTCGGATCGATGAAGGAGCCGTCCAGGGCCCAAATAGAGCTCGAAAATGTTGCATGGTACTTCCAAGAACGAGTTCTTTCGTTGACGATGACCCCGTATTTCCTAGTACAAATGCAACTATGGAACCAATTTTGCTTCATGTCACATGATCATCGATATTTGGGTTCATTTTGTCGGACAGAAATACAGTCTGTGAGAAGGCCAGTCTCCAGGCGACCAAAACCCAGGCTTAACTTTCTCGATTCAAGCCATTGTTTGAACTCCAGGGACAATTTTCTAAACACATTTCAACGTACTAACATTTTCGGATCGATGAAGGAGCCGACCACGGCCCAAATAGAGCTCGAAAATTTTGCATGGTGCTTCCAGAAATGAGTTCTTTCGTTGACAATGGTTCCGTATTTCCTGGTACAAATGTAATTATGAAACCAATTTTGCTTCATGTCACATGACCATCGATATTTGAGGTTTTTTTGTCGGGAAGTAAAACAGTCTGTCAGAAGTACAGTCTCCAGGCGACCAAAACTCAATCTTAACTTTCTCTATTCAAGCCATTGTTTGGACTCCAGGGACAATTTTCTAAAACATTTCAAGGTACTAACATTTTCGGATCGATGAAGGAGCCGTGCAGGGCCCAAACAGAGCTCGGAAATGTTGCATGGTACTT
>JAVTVY010037940.1:0-17533 GCA_036873755.1 Hanleya hanleyi | reverse complement strand
TTTCAATATCCACATACATTCAACGCCAGAGTTCTTAGAAATAATGGCGCAATGCCTTTCCCAAAATGCTTTTACCTCCTGAAGGGCCCTCGTCAATAGGGTTGAAAGAAGCTTGGTGGTGCAGCTTCTAGAACCAGCTATGAATCTAGCTTTGTATGGTGATTTATGCATTTTGGGAGTCCAGTATATTTTTGGTATGTCGTTATGATTGGTTGAAAGACAAATACCTCTTTCCCTGAGAAACTTTTTGTGATTGTTAAATAAATCATCCAGAGTAAATGCAGTTTGGGAGTAAGTAGATGTATTTGATGAAGATATGTCTACACTCAATTCTTTAACCAGCACCTGGTAATAGTAATATTTACATATGAACATTATATTATTCGGAGCTTTGTCTGCTGGGACTATGACGAATTTACTCTGGAGATTTGCTAGAACTTCTTGCGAATGAGGTTTCTCAGTACTTGTTTTGCTTGGGGAAGAGTATTTCTGTCAATATGGCGGATTGTTCCAACGACCTTGCTCTTGGTGAGGTCCAGCCAATCAGCGAGTACTGTAGGTTCAACTTTTTCTCGCTTTGACCAATCAATAACGTACTGTTCCAATGCAGACAGGACTATCTTCTGGTCGGCCTTCAGATTTATTCTTCTTGGCTCTCTATATTTAGGTCCTTTCATCAGGAGTAATTTCAGATCCTTATCACTCACCACATCAAGGTCACCAGTCACAATATGTTTGCATGGTGTATAGATAAAGTTCGACGATTCACAATCACAACTATAGCCTCCTGACGTGTATAAGTTCCAGTCAAACTCTTGGACAGCATTGGAGTAATTGAATATTTTGGTGGCTATAGATTTAGTGTACTTATATGAAATGCAAGGAGGTTCTGTGAACTTAAGATAGTTTGGCACAGCGTTGCGTACCTCTGGATCATTCAGGATTCGAGGTAAATTAATGATGTCCAGTCCTTTATCTAAGTAGTTGAGTTTCAAGAAAAGCCGATCTTGAGAGGTTTCGATTATGTTCACTGGACGATACAACCGAAAATACGCTATATCTTGACATACTTTAATGATTTTTGATGGTATTATATTTCCTGAAGACGCAGATTGTTGTATATCTCTGGCTATTTGATCTAAAGCTCTCAGAGGTAACGCATACAGAACTGTACGTAAGCTATGTATACTATTGGGTGTGTTAGTTAAACCCACTAAGTAATTTAAAGTGATATGATCGTGAATCATCGAACTATTAAACTTTCGCCAACCATGGCTGCGATGTCTCCGTTGATGGTGTTTAAATAGTTGGGTAATGTTGGATATATTTGAACGGCGGTTTGTAGCATTTCCGAACCCACTGACATTATCATTTAAACCAAACGGAAACACTGACCCAAGTTCTAGCATCCAGAATAATTCCCGCTCTCGGATTTTTCTCTCAAATCCAAAGGGGGAATCCTTAGTAGATGAATAGACGACGTCTATGATCTGAACACTAAAGTTATCCCAGCCATGGTCGGGTCCAGAAAAATGCTTACCTATAAGCAATTGCTTTTTCCTAACGGACTTTCTGTGACCGTTCACCCTAAGATGGAGTCTTTGGGTGGTCTTGCCAACATACTGTTGACCACACTTCTTACAGGAAACTAAATAAATACAGTTTGTAGTAGAACAACTAAGATCAACATACGAGTTAACAGAATATGAGTTACCAGTTAACGCGGAACTAAATGAAGCTGAAGTATTAAAGAGTGGCCACGTGAGACATCCACGATGTCCACACTTAGAAATTTTGAAATTATTACATGTAGAATTCGGTGCTAAACAATCATCAAGCGCAATATTACAAGGTTTGATGTTGTGGCCTTGCTTTGCTGTCAGAAATATATCTGTCATTTGGATTGAAAAAGGTTTTAGTGCATTTCGAACTATTAGAGACTCGGCCGAGAAACCTGCACTAAGGCTCCTCGGGTCTGTCTTCATATTTTTTCTTACTATTGTATCCATTATGAGTGTAGGGTGTGCAGGGGCCCGGCCTCGGGGACAACTTGTCCACCAGCAGAATCCAGGCATACACCGGTTAAAATTACAAGCGTCTAGTCCGTCATTCATAATCCAGCCGTCGTCCATTAGAGAATATCCGCGTCCATAATCCAAAGACCTATTCCATTTTCCATATAACAGTATTAGCACCAAATTCAAAAAGACAATCATAGTATACATAAACATAGGCTTGTTTCCTGCAAGAGAGAAGCGGTCAACAGTTTTCAATGATGCCGGCAAGACATCATGATGTTCCAAAAATATCAAATCCGTATCGCTGATCAGTATTCTTAATCCATAATATTCGTTGTAAAGTCGTCATCTAAAGAATGATGTATCTCAGTCACGCTTTGATTGTGACTGTTCATATGAGTACCATGAGGTTCTTGAAGTACATGGGTTTATACGGCCCCTAGCCCCGGGTTAAGCGGAATTAGACACAAGTTACCAAACGTAGCGCCATAGATCTTGCACGCTACGTTCGTATTTTGCTATCAGCATGCGATATGTATCGCCAAATTTGAGAAACTTTGAGTGTAGGCGCTTGGTGGAATAGCCCTGTTTTTTAAGTTTCTGCACCAGTGTTTTGTGACGTTGATTAAAATCGTCACATTTAACACAGGATCTAGCAAATGCTACTAAGCGAGATATGTATACGCCATATGCAGGTCCCACTGCAATATTACTGTCCAGAAAGGGATAGTTTACGATGTCGAAATTGTAATCATCTCTTTTGTCATAAAGTCGACGAGAGAGAATGCTCGCTTCATTTTTATAGAGATAGAGATCTAAATAAGATGTGCCTGTAGGGCTATCTGTAGTTTCCTTCAAATCCAGTGAAGGTGGATATATATCCTTCACTGCCTCATTTATATAGCGGTTATCCACAGCGAGAAGATCGTCTATATAGCGTTTGGTGAATGAGAAGGAACGGGCTTTGAATGGATCAGTTTTTGAAAGCGCCTGCATATAGTCATATTCATAAGAGAACAGATACAGGTCAGCCAACAGGGGTGCACAATTAGTACCCATTGGAATACCTATATGCTGCTGATATATTGTGTTGCCAAATTTCACATAGATACTATTAATGAGAAATTCAAGCAACTCTATAAACAAAGAAACATCCCATGAATGATATCTCTTGTATGTAGTAGAGCTAAAGAATGCTTTATGGCTTCTAACATTAATATATCTACGATCAGTTTTCTTGAACACAGATACTATTAATGAACTAAGGTCCTGATGAGGGATTGTAGTATAGAGAGTCGAGAAATCCCATGTGGATACATGTCTGTACGGTATGTGACCTTTAGCATCAAGTTCTTCCGTAAGACATTTTGAGTTCTTCCTTAAGACATTTTCACAGCCTAAAATAGAATCCCGACAACTAATTGTTTTTTTTTCATGTTATTAAATGTTTAATCGATATATCCATTATATGATTTTCCTGAACCCAATTGAAAGAAAACGTTTCATTTATCTATATTAATTAAGAATTTAAAATTGAATGATTTTCTCACGCATTGATTGTATATCTGACTATTATCCGAGGCGGGATAAATGACACATCAACTGGATATAATCTGAATAATAATGATATTGTATATTTGACTATTATCCGAGGCGGAATGAATGACACATCAACTGGATATAATCTGAATAATAATGATATTGAAGCATGCGATAATTATTGGTCCATAATATTGTTTTAAAACGAAACATGGATCGTTTCAAGCCAAAAATGAAGTGTGACCGGTGTTTCAGCCTCGGTGTGTAATTCGTTTCATAATTTTGTATTATTCATTGCAGCCCCACGTTAGTGAAAATTACTGTCTTGAGATATAGTTCCAGTAAGGAGATTGTACAGTTATATCAACAAAGTTTATTTCTGATATAAGCTTGCCTGGTAGAGGTTAATAATGACAATAATGACAATCGGAACTAGAGGTGTTGATAATTCACACCACAGTCGGTCCACGAAAACCGTCGGCTTGAAACAACAGCGAATATAGAGAGGGGTTAATTACTTTGAAAGAAAAACTAGGAAAAATACTGTTGGCGGGGATTAATAAGATATTTCCGTTCTATTATTTATTGCTAGTTTCCTGTGTCTAGCAAATTAACTAATTAATGAAAGTAATTAGCGCCCAATGAGGCTTTAATCAAGGTTCATGTACATTTTACAACAACAATACCACGTGTTGTCAGTGTCAAAAGCTTATATGGAATGCTCAAACACTTCGATCGCGGTTTTGTTCATATTATCCGGTGTCCAATGCATTACCAGCCGCTCCTGTGGTCTTTAAAGCTGCTGTATTTCTGAAAACCTGGAAAATCATTGAAGAAACGAGGAACAATAATTTATAAGTCACGATCCTATCAAATAAGTAATATGAACGAAAATCTCCCGGTCTGATATAACTTCAGAGAAGAAAAAAACATATTGAATTTTATTCAAGACTTGTAGATTTTATTTCAATTCGCAGTTTCTGGACATATCTCATCAAGTGATTTGAATTCTAAAACAGGTTCGAAATAATTTACACTGAATAATAATGAGCCAAATTATGTAATTCAATTGGTGGTGTTTTATTCCTTTCCATGCATAAAAAATGCGCTGTCAGAGTAAGTATGCGACCACAGATCTTTAAACGGAATAACAAAATAATGTTAAAAGAATCAGGTTTACTTTTGTACTTCATTATCCATGGCTTAATGCATATGTACTCGCCGAGATTAGTCTCGGTGTCAGAGAGAAGTACATACAGAGCGACCATACGCCTTCGAATGGTTCGAACCTTCATTTGGAGGCATCTCGATTCCATTCTCGAAGCAAGTCGATTTATTTCGAGGGGGATCGAGATGGACTTTTACTTCGAGAGAAAACCGGGAGCAAACCGGGCCAACAATCGATAGAGATAAATCGGGACCCTTCGAGACGAGATATTTATCGGTTTTACTCGTTTATCGAGAAACCGTCTCGATCGATTGGACGTGACCCCTAAGTTTTGTGTATCCACTACTATATGATATCGACATCTATATATCAACAATTTATAATATCAGATATTAACGTTTAAACTTTAAGGACAACCAGAATATTCAGGGAGCGGAATCAACCCCTTCCTCTTTCCAGCCTGCGGTACCGTTCCGTCCATTGTCTAGGCCGAATAGGATTTCCATTTTAGCAGTATGTATGTGTAATGTATGGCATTGTCTTTACCATCTTTGCCACTGTCAAAAACCTGTCTCTATGCCATGTAATGGTGATCATTGACACAGCTTTTCAACCGTGCCAGGGCCAGGGGTATTTGAGGTTTGACCATGCCTTGGGAGGGACCATTTCGCCACGTCTCCAAATATGTGTTTTACCTCTAGAGGTGGGATTACAAGCATCTGGTCCGTCATTCATAATTCAGCCGTCGTCCATTAAAGAATATCCGCGTCCATAATCCAAGGACCTATTCCATATTCCATATAACAGTATTAGCACCAAATTCAAAAAGAAAATCATAGTATACATAAACATGGGCTAGTTTCCTGCAAGAGAGAAGCGGTTAACACTATTCAATGATGCCGGCAAGATATCATGATGTTCCAAAAATATCAAGTCAGTGTCGCTGATCAGTATTCTTAATCGAAACTATTCGTTGTAAAGTCGTCATCTAGAGAATGATGTATCTCAGTCACGCTTTGATTGTAGCTGTGCATATGAGCACCATGAGAATCTTTAAGTACATGGGTTCATACGACCCTAGCCCCGGGTTAAGCGGAATTAGATACAAGTTACGAAACGTAACGCGATAGATCTTGCACGCTACTGTCGTATTTTGCTATCAGTATGCGATATGTATCGTCAAATTTGAGAAACTTTGAGTGGAGGCGCTTGGTGGTATAGCCCTGTTTTATATGTTTCTACAACAATGTTTTGTGACGTTGATTAAAATCGTCTGGTCTGAATCTTCTCACAATATATCTTAGGGTCAAGATCTGCCAGAAAGAGTGAAAAAATGATGGTCACTTTGATGTCACAGTGTCGTCATATACTAAAACTGTACTTTGGTCAGATTTTTCGGTCAAATTTTCTGAATTTTTATGTGTGCTATTTTCTCTGAAAAAATACATAGTAAACTAGATACAGTCGACCGAATACGATCGAGGAGGCATCCCTTTTGCATCTTTAGTTAAGGAAACATTCATTATTTGTGATAAGAGTAAAAACATAAAACTTAGGAAAAACAGCATTAACATGGCCCCAAATGATACCTTGAGGGAATAAGGTACCCACATACCAAATTTGGAAGAAACCGTTCAGGTCCAACAGTTACTGTTCGGAAATGCAATTTTACCTCGGCCCACAGGTGGCGCCACGTATAAGCAGACAGGCATAAAAATAATCCCAACCGAGATCTTGAGGCTACAGGTGGTGCCATCTATGTGCAGATCGACATGAAAAACAATCCCAAACGAAACCTTCAGATAAGGTACCCATATGCCAAACTTGGAAAGGAACCATTCAAGTTTTAAAAAGATATTGTCCGGAAACATAATTTTAAATTTGCCCCCAGGTGGCGCCACCTATATATGAATCAGCATGAAAAACAATGCCAAGCGATATACTGAGGCGAGGTACCTACACACCAAATTTTGAACGAATCTATCCAGGTTTTCAAAAGTTATTGTCTGGAAAACTTTTAACCTAGCTGTCAGGTGGCTCCACCTATACATGAATCAACGTACACGAAAAACAATTTCAAGCCAGATCTTGAGGGAAGGTACCCACACACAAAATTTGGAAAGAATCCTTAAGGTTTTCAAAAGTTATTGTCTGGAAATGCAATTTGAACTTGGCCCCCAGGTGGCGTCACCTAGAGGCGAATTGGCACGAAAAACAATTCCAAGCAAGATTCATAGACAAGGGATCCACTTACCAAATACAAAAACATGGGTCTGTGCCTGATAAATCGATACCTTTGGGGGTTGCAATTGATTGAGGGGTGGCAGGTTTATACCAGTATTACAGACTATTCACAAATTTCAACTTTCTGCCAAGATATATTGGATATATATGATCAAAAACAATATATGATGGTCGGGCGTAAGTCAGTTTGGGAGATAGAGCGTGGGGTCCGGCGCCCTGGGGGTGGGGACATGCTCACATCGAGGGCAGTAGTGGGTGTGCTGACATGAAGGCCATAGAAAGTTCCCTGTACATGAAACGACCACACTGACAACTGCATGCCATCATCTGTCAGTCTGAAGAACCACAGGGTTGAATTAAATTCAGTTCTAGAAATAGATCATATGCACAGTGTGCACCCAAACGTTAGGAACTCAGTTTTAATTAGTATAGTAAGTTACATGTGTGGACACAAATGGTTCGTGCAAAAGCTTTAAGGTAAATCATATGATGTGGAATTCAATTATTTGATATGCGATACGAAATTCAAAACAGGAGTTCGGTACTCCGGGGATTCTCCCGCCAGTTATTTTATATTATATTTCTGAAATAAAATATGGTTTGTACAAAAGTTTTAGGGTAAATCATATGATGTGAAACACAAATATTTGAAGGAAATTGAAGGAAATGTTGCCCTCATTTAAGGCGACACGAAATTCCATACAGGGGTTCGGTACTGCAGAGATTATCACGCCAGTTATTTCATATTAAATCGTATGACGTGGAACACAATTATTTGACAGCAAAATTGAAAGAAATGGTGTCCTTCATTTAAGACGAAATTCAAAACTAACAGGAGTTCAGTACTGCGGCAATCCCTGCCGGTTATTTCATATTGTAGTTCTGAAATCAAATAATGTCATCAACCTAATAATAATTACTATGAAGGAATATATTGTAGGTGATTCGGCATGTGTGTGTGTATAAACATCCACTGCGTCTCATAGGAGACATACCGTGGAGCCGAGAAGCTGTGGACAGGAAGTTCAAAACAACTTTTTGGACACGGACAAGAACAGGGGCAGGGACACGAACACGGACATCCACAGACATCATTTATATCTCTATATTACAGAGATTTCCGCAGCTAAAGCTACGGGCTCAATAAAAATCTGTTCTGTTTCTCAGGAATTAATTGTCCGGAAATTAAATTTTAACTTTTCCCCCAGGTATCGTCACCTACAGGTAGATCAGCACAAAAAAATCACATGGTCCTGTAACCTGTACCTCCCAGATTTGGCACTGAGATGCTCTTAAATTAATGTATCTATTTCAGTGGCTTTACAATCTGCAAGGCCACTGTCTCTGTTTAATTCATTTGTTGGAAAACTATACACATGTACAAGTTCCAGGGTCTAAAATCATCATACTGTACACAATTGAATGACCTGGCTGTAAACCAGGAACTGAATGTACTTTGCATGTAATGCAATGTAATGGCTTCAGACTATTTTGACAGTCATGACTGTGAACCAATCACTGATGTGCTATCTATGCGAATGAGAATCGAATTGGTACCCAAATAGAGCCAGCCTGACTTTACCATAGGTCCAGATGGGGAATTTGCATATAACACAACTTGTGGATAAAACACAAGTATCCAGTCTCGGACAGAGCTTAATAACAATTGGTGTCTTTCACTAGACATGAGCAATATACACAACAAATTTAAAGTTCATTGACGAAGGCGTTCAGAAGCTATCCGACGGAAAAGATTGAACAAAAGGGAAATTTGCATATAACGAGATTTGTCGATAAAAACCCAGTTCCCAGTTTCGGACAGCGACGAAAAACAATGGGTGTCTTCTCCTAGTCAGAGCCACTGTGCATCACACATTTGATGTTGATTGACAAAGGCATTCAAAGTTATTCGACGAAAAACAAAAGTGAGCGAAAGCGGAAGCGGAAGGAGAAGCGGAAGCAGAAGAAAGAAGAAAATGACATACACAACAGGCATCCCGATCCTGATTAGGAAATAACTATCTAATGTGAAATAAAATAGGTTTGGCACACTTTTATCCACAGAAAAGCAAACGGTTTAAAGAAAAAATAAGAAAACATCACTTTTCTACATGGTCGCCATTTTGAATTTTCCAATGATCCTTTGCTCGGAGCGATATGCTCATAGAATAAAACTGACCCAATATGATAGGCTACAGCGTCAAGGAGTTCGTCATTTCGCAGATAGTGTAGAAAGTTTGGTATGAGGCCATAATGTCCCCTCCCACGGGTTTGGTAGGGCTAATGAGATTATATGACGCAATGGGACCTTAAATGACCCCAAAGCGGCCTCGTATGATACAGTATTCAATTTTAACGTATATATATATACAACGCTTTACGATGCCAAAAAACGGCAGTGGTATACAAATCATTCCTGAATTTGGAAACCCCGTTTGTACCGAAAAAATTCAGTGTGGAAATAGATGAGACGGAACCCACCACACAACAAGACATTAAAAAGGGACTTTCTATCACTCGTTTGGCGGCAGAAATTCAAATCCTGCACGACAAACATGAAAGGTATGTGTCCCAGTACTCGACGAAGAAATGTCAAAAACCATTTCAAACCAATTTGAAAACTCTATAAAATCAAATTTACTGGAAATTTGGCAGCGTGATACTGGGCGCGAAGAAGAGAGGTCGCAAGATATCTGATCTAAAAAGGAGGAATGGTTGAGAAATCTTCCAAACCAGCCTGCCAATCCACCTAGACAACGTCAGCAACCTTCATATGCTGATATGACGAGACGCCAACTCCCAAGGCGTGCCAATCAGCGACATGATGGTATAACCATTCCCCCAAGAACGCCCTCGGCTCCGCGACAACAACCCAGAGGAAATAATGCCACGATGAACACTAGGCAAAGGGATCAGAGGCCAAGGACAAGTGAGAACTCATAACACAGTTAACCGACCTCAGCGAGCAAATCATTCGATGAATAGTGTCAGAAGACACGATGGAATCGAGGAACCACATGTGAGGAATCTTTCAGATGATGATGATCTAGACAATATTGACAATTATGATGATCAGGGTAATTTTTAGAAGTGCGCCATCGGCACAATCTACGTCCGAGACGACCTTATCAGAATCGAAATTACCCAAGGTAATTAATCTATCGACTTTTGGTTTGTCTTCTGAAGAAATTGATGTACTTATGTTAGGCTTAAAATTTACACCTACCCCTTCTGCCAATCCATCAGAATTAGACAAAGACGTTAGAGACTTTAGTAGAAAACTTAGGTTAAGGGAGCAGCACTATCAGCCCGGTGGTATTCATACGGGGGAATCTTTAGTAAGGAACTCGTCAAATAGGGAACCACAAAAAGGGAGGGATAGACATTTAGATCGTTTTCTTGACAATTTATCTAATCAACCACTTACTAAAAGTGATTCAAACCCTAAACCCAATATCCAATTTAAGCACAGAAAAGCTCTTAGAAAATTACAGGAAAATGATAATATTATCATAAAAGAGGTCGACAAAGGAGGAGCAGTAGTCATTATGGATACCGATTATTATAGAGATAAAATACTAGATATGCTAGGAGATAATATATATATGAACTTTATTGCAGTAGGCCTACCGGCCTATGAGCATACATGTAGAATCTATACAAACATTTGATGGCGGCTCTGGGGCATCCCACAACATGATAAATACATTATGTTACTGCGTTGGCGGGAGAAAGAACCTAGGATAATAGAACCTATGATGAACTTCCTAACAATGAAGACAAAAAGATATTTTCAAAATTGAACAAATTAGCCGAAAAATACAGCACCATGTTAACCAAAGAAGAATTAAAACACATTTGTGATTTTGATTTTAAAACCAGCAACTTCTATGGCCTGCCCAAAATTCACAAATCGGAAATAATACGACAAGCAGTCACGGAACAAGGAACAGAATACATTTCTGTACCACGGCCTCTAGATTTAAAATTCAGGCCAATCGTTGCTGGACCGATGTGTCCAACACACAGACTCAGTAACTTAATAGATATATTACTAAAACCTCTTCTCAAACATATTCCCAGTTACGTACGGGACGACCTAGATTTTTTGAACCATCTTCCGGAAAACATTACCGTGAATACCACTTTACTGAGTTTTGATGTAACATCATTATACAGTAACATCCCACACACATTGGGAATTGAAGCCATTCGGTTTTGGTTTGACAAATTCCCTGAAGAAATGCACACCCGATTTTCTAAAGATTTCGTTCTCGAAAGTATTCGATTTATATTAGAAAACAATACTTTTCATTCTAATGGCAAATACTACTTACAAAGGTTAGGAACGGCCATGGGGACAAAGATGGCCCCAAACTACGCTACATTAACTCTCGACTACCTCGAACAAAAACTGTACACGGAAGTAGGAGAAAAATATGGCCAAAACGAAAAAGCTAACTTTGAAAAAATATTAAAACGCTTCTTCTGTGGGATAATTCTATTGATACCTGTGATAACATCCTCCAATTACTCAACAATCTCCACCCTGATATTAACTTTACAATGGAGACCAGTGACTTAGACATTCTATTAAAGAAAGACGGGCACAAACTTATTACAGACATCTATCACAAACCAACTGACACCAAACAGTACCTTAATTTCAAAAGTAATCACCCCAGACACACAGAGATACATATACCGTACAACCTTGTAAGACGGATATGTACCATTGTTACACAGCCACATTTACGGGAAAAGCGGCTTAGTGATTTAGAGATAGATCTCATCAAGAGAGGTTTCCGAAAGAAATAGTAAAGAAAGGAATAGAAAAGGCTACACAACACGACATTATTTTTCTAAGAAGCACTCATGCTAAACCAACAGAAGACACCTTAGCCTTTGTAACAACGTACAACCCTCACCACTCTGATATATTCTCTAAAGTTTCCCAAAACTTCAATATACTAGAGCAAAGCGACAGGATGAGGGAAGTAACAAAAGATCTCAAAATTATTAAAAGTTACCGACAGCCCCCTAATATTAACTAGAGCCAGATTTGAAGAGAATCCTTCAACACCCGAAGTAAAAAAATGTAAGGATACTAGATGTGGTACCTGTCCGCACTTAATTGAAGGGAGTACCGTTACTTTTCAATCCTCTGGTAAAACTTTCACAGTCAAATATGACATGAGCTGTGACTCTAGAAACGTGATATATGTAATAAAATGTGGTGGCTGTGGTGCAGATTACATAGGTCAAACACAATATCTACGGGGTCGAGTTCGTGTGCACAAACAGCAAATCACGACCGACTCACTCAGGTACATGCATGTATGTAAGCACATACATTCATGTGGAAAAGATAAATTCTCTATTTTTCCCTTCTACACGGTCACAAACTCCACATCTGTTCAAAGGTGGTTAGATATAAAAGAAGGCGAATTTATCAAATTTCACAGCCCCACCCTGAATAGATAATTTCATCAAGAATATGCGTTTTCCTTTCTAAACCTTCTCTGTCGTAATTTGGTGATAGACAGACGAAACAATGAAAGGAAAACTTTTTACCCGCTTGTATCTTTATTATCATGTTTAATTTATTTAACTATTATGAAAGGTACTATATGTATATGCATCTTTATTTTTTGAATTGTACATGGAACGAATCATATTTATGACTAATATACATATACTATGCAAATCATATCTATATTTAATGTATATAAAATGCCAACCTTGTAACATTGTACTAATATTGGTTTGCATGTTACAATGAGATTTATATCCGCTTAATTGACTCACAATATTATGTACCGTCATTTACCTTAGAGATTATCATAATGCGAGCTAATGACAAAATAAGTTAATCCGTACATGTTCGGACAATTTCTATCGTTTACTGTATTGAATACGATTGAGCATTATGTCTTTACTTGTTTGTTACTATGGCCATTTTGTTGTTAGATAATTATGCTATAAAAAGCCCACTGTAATGAAAATAATATTACTTGCTCTCTGAAGAAGCTGAAGTAAAACAGCAGAAATGCGCATCAGAGCTATGTGACCGTGTTGGCAGTTAATCTTTTTTCATTTATATTTCTTCTCGTTTGACTCTTTTACCTTTTCACTATATATATATAGATGGCGGATGGGTGTAAACATAGCGAAATGCATGTTTATTAATTTTACTACTAAGAGGATAACACTAGATTTTAATTATACCCTTTGTGATATTGTACGTTCGTGTGTACAAGAGGTAAAGGATCTAGGAATCCTACTCTCTCGTGATCTTAATTTCAAAAGTAACATAGATAAAACAGTTTCCAGAGCTTTTCAAATGTCTGGTTTTATTCGTAGGTCTTGTAGGTCGTTTACCAATGTATCTGTTCTTAAAAAGCTGTTCATTTCCCTGGTGAGGAGCAAACTCGACTATTGCTGTGAAATTTGGTCTCATCAGTCGACATTTGCTGAGAAAATTGAAAGGGTACAAATGAAATTTATTAAGTTTTTATGTTTTAAAAGTAAAATTTTGTACAACAGGTTTTATGTAAACGTTTTAATCTCCCTGAGCTTGCTATCCGGAGAAAATTTTACAGTCTAACATTTTTACATCGCTGTGTAAACAGCACTTTTAACTGTACATACCTTGTGAACCGTATTTGTTTTTATGCTCCCCAGAGACGGCTAAGAGCCAAGAAACTTTTTAACCCAAAATCGCATAATCTTTTATTGAGAAAAAACTCGATAATAGAAAGAAGCCAGAGCCAGTTTAACGAATTTTACGACTCTCTCGACATTTTTACGAACATAACTACTTTTAAATCCCAGTGTCGGCGATTACTCTATTTTTAAACATTCGAAGCCTTATATGGTACAACTGTATATACGTTACAATTCGGTTTTTAGCTCCTTTCTTTATTTTCTATATTAACTACATTGTTATGTATGTTTTAATACTACTCACTAGTTTCACTTGTCACACATGCACAATGTTATCGTCACTGTAATTAGGCACGTTGTGCCTGTTGTGATTGATGTAAAATAAAAAAAAAATAAAAAAATATATATATATATATATATATATATATATATATCTATCGATGGGCTTTGCTACTGTAGAAGGCAACATGTAACTTTTGCCGAAACGTCTAGTATCTGTAAATATATAACGTACCAAGCATTTGGACAGTGTTGTGAATTTCCTGCTTCGATGTATATATATATATATATATATATATATGCGTCTGTAGCATACCAGAGGAGATGGGCTAACATAAGAGCTGCCACAGCTATATATATATATGTACAAACATTATTCTTGGGTCTACTTTTCTGTTTCGCCATACGAATATAAATTCCAAGGTTAATAGCAGTATGAGCTGCAATTCACAAAATTTACTGTATGTTATTGCATGCAATGGATGTGACAAAACATACATTGGCGAAACGGGGGATGTGCTCAGAAATAGAGTAAGAGTCCATCGACAACAGATCAACACACCTTCATTGAGGCATCTTACGGTTAGCAAACATATTGCAGAATGTGCTAGTGAATTTGAAACGAAATTTAGTATTTTTCCGTTTTATAAAATGAAATCCGATGATACAGTCAGGCGACAGACAAAGGAACAGTCCTGCTAATAATACCTTTATTGATATATGAACTGTAGAATTGAAACAATTAATTATTTCTTTTATGCATGCATCGACTGAAAAAGGAGATGTCAGACAGTCTGTAAAAATTAATCATGTATTTATCAAGTCTGGACTTGTCAGGCAATACTGCCTCAACGGACATGTCATCTAACGTTCTGTTTTGTTCTATATATCATTGTCGGATTATATCAAACTGTTTTACCTTTTGTGTACTGCATTATATTGTAAATATGTATGTCTCCAATGTCCAATTATTATATAAAAATGCGTTTTAACATGTTCAACTACAAGGCAACTATATGTATATATAGCCTTACATATGAATAAATATATTATTGCTATTGAAAAGTCCATAAAATGGACGA
Source organism: Hanleya hanleyi (assembly GCA_036873755.1). Lineage (NCBI taxonomy): Eukaryota > Metazoa > Mollusca > Polyplacophora > Lepidopleurida > Hanleyidae > Hanleya > Hanleya hanleyi. The sequence continues at coordinate 2,537 of JAVTVY010037940.1, read as the reverse complement.
ACCCGGTTTAGCAGAGCAATATTCAGTTTAGCTCTAACTCTACATTTTGTGTAGTTTTATTTCTTATATATATATATATATTATATTGTTTGTCATTGGCTTCAATTTGATACCCAGCTTGGAAGGTGTATATCATGTTCCTGATATGAAGTTAAAAGGGACGTGGCCTAGAAAACCTTTCCCAGATTAGCCACGGTGACACCCGTCGCTTTATGACATTTGTCCAGCTACCATTTGATGCAAAAAGTCGCATTTGTAGGCAACTTTGCGGTTAAGCATATCTTACGGTGTTTGCAGCCTGACTAATAGCTGTGCTAAACTCCCCGTTATCGCTCTTATACAAGACTGCTCAGCTCAGAAGTTTTGTCATATCAAAACGTGCGTCTACATATCTTCAGTCCTGGTGAACAACGTATTTGAGAATATAGATTCAATTGCTGTTACTAGCTTTTGTCATTCGTCGTAACACACACTGAACACGGCAATATAATGCAGATAATCAAGTCTTCAAATGAACTACTTCTCAATGCTTCAAGTTCGTATGTATCGTAAAGCGAATAAAATAGATACATACATATGCTACATGCGCAAACAGCATATCAATATCAGATGCAACACGGTAATCACAATAGAATAATTCAAAGATCGTTTTCGTATGACGGTTAGCATCAAATCCAAATACGCATGTAATTAAAATTAACTAGAGCCTATAGGCTTTAAAATGCATAGATTTTGTTGCCGTTTTCAAGTCTATTTCCGTTTTGTGTTCGTGCAGGAGAAAGATACATTTCAATAATACAAATGCCTAAATGATAGAAACTTGCATGAAAGACTGACCACTTTTTCTAACCCCTTTCATCGGGTATTCGTGAAAAGTTTGATTCCAGTGTTGCAAAAAAACCCATTATGATAGACACTTTACGCGATAACAGGAACGAATAAATTGAGTTTTTCGTACATGTGTAATTTCTATGTAGTTTCGTCATTCTTCAGAGGAAGAAACAACTTCTTTTTTGGATATTGAATTTCTGATCTGAAACCTACACTATCTTCTTCAATCATTTATTTAGACTATGTAATTAATAAATCAACAGTGTGTACTCGAGAGATGACTTGAGGGCCCTCTACGTGACACGGTTGAGAGATGACGTGGGGACCTCTATCTAGAAATAACCTGACACTGTTAACAAGCTGTGGTGACAAAGTGCCAAAAAATCACCAGTAACTTGCCCCGTTTTCCTACTGGTCTTGTTTCCACGCAATTAATCATTTCAAGAAAACGTCACCACTAGCGGTATTGTGCGTTCCGTTTTGACACTAACCCATACTGCTGATTTTCCTTAATGTCACCAGTGTTATCGTCCCCTTAAACTGATTATACTGGTGACATTTATACAAATCAGCGTTTAGGTGCCCCAAATGTGTTTCCGTTAGTGGTGACAAATAAATAAATCACCGATTATATCTCAGCGGTCGATCTTTGATGTCAAGGATCGAGGGAGTGGTAGAGATAAATGTTCGTGAAGCAGGACGTGTGTATCTCTTATCGGCAATATCGGTGACGCGCAGACGATACCGCGGTTTAGCTATCCATATATACTGTTAATCACCAAATATGAGCGGAAATAAACACAAAGGGCCCAAACGTCCAGATAAGTTGTAGATCTGATCTGTTTTGCCGAGTAAAGGTGTTCTAGGATGAAATCAGTTCAAGTAACTTTGAATACGAGAGAAAACTTGATGTGGAGTACAGTATGGCCTTCTTTATATTCAAGCCATTCTAAATGTTTTATATTAGACTTCATCTTAAGACATCTTAGGTTCATCTTAAGACTTACCATAATATATGCTGATATATAGTGTTTGTTCTCAAAAAGATTTGGTGTCTATAAATATCGCGAGCACACACCCAGTTATATGGGCAGAAATGGAATGTGTATATGTCATAATTAATAAGGAGTGGAAGGTATTAATATTGGGATATTACAGGAACGTTCCTTTCAACGCATACATGCATACAGCGGCATTTTCAAATTAACGTTGGTATATCTTCCCAGTGATAGAATTCAGCGTATTGGTCTGGGGTGATGATGTGGGGTGGGGGGATGCGGGAGGGGGAAGGACCGAGCAAAGTTACGCTGCCTCTCCTCATTTTAGCCCATGGAATCAATGAGACATAATTTGTGAATTTATTTTATCCGGGTGAGGTTAGATTACAACACATATAAGGGATATCTAATCTAATCTAATCTTATTATCATTATCCTATGTCGATACATATTATCCAAATTATTTCCCAGGGCAAAGTTACATGTATTTTTTGTATGAATACCATATATCTTCTATATGTGCGGCTTAGTAAATGTCTTCCTTGGTAAACATAGATTGAAAAGGCCCAATCCTGGATTTTCGAGATAAATGAAGTCAGTCCTAAATAAATGTGCGCCGATAGCAGCGGCAGGCTTGAATTTGCGGTTCATACTTTTGCACTTTTTCCCATGCAAACAACAAATGATATATTTTTGATAAATGAAAAC
>JAVTVY010037939.1:61123-164893 GCA_036873755.1 Hanleya hanleyi | reverse complement strand
TGTGACATAGATGATTCCCGCTATTGTGCGCATTTCTACTATTGTGCACTTCGGATAGCGTGACCGGAACCGGGAGTGACCTCACAAAGGTCAGCCGAAAGTGGCCTGATGACGTCACCGGTTGTAAGTAGGTCAATAAAGCCCTAAGCCCCCCTCTCTCTGTCTCTTCCTCTTACTCAGGAGGTAAGTGAGGGCGAGGTAAATGAAATGAAAAAAACAAGACAATTTTAACAGAAAATCTTGAAATTTATGCTAAGAAATAGCCAGGTAAGACTGCATCACACCTGAGGGCTTTTCCTCGTGCTTTTGCACCTCTTTGCTTCTCTGGTGGGAGCTTGTTCACTACAATGCAGAATACGACATATTGGCGAGCATAGGTTACAACAAGAGAAATAACACGTTATTCTGTTTCCACGAATGCAAGTAGCGATATGTAATTGTTCTATAAAGGTGTGGAAGCTGCCATTCAGTGATGTAACTTGGCCACTCATGTATTCTTTTAACGGCATATACCGTGGGTCAAAGACGGGGTCAAATTTGCATGTTTTCTATATATCTTGGACTATTTTATGCAAACAATTCCTTGTTTAATCCTACCATGCCTGGGAGAGGGACATTCGCCACCACCCCCCTCCCCCTCTCCCCGCTTACCAAACTTTCTGCTCAATCTCCGGAACGACACTTGTAGTTTATCATATTGGGGTCATTTGGAGTCTATTTACATAACCCCCGAGCAGAAAATCACGGGTAAACTCACGGTTAATTTATCGATCATTTTTGGGGGGAAAAATTACATGAATAAAATTTGATCAAAAAATCGATTTAATCTGCTGTTTAAACGGTGTAAATGTTTCTAAGGGTTTTGTTTGGCTTTCGTTGGAAAAAAGTGATAAAGTCAATTATGACGACGTTACTAGAAATGACAAAAAATGTAAAGAAAACATGTGATCAACTAAAATCTGTTTGTAGAAAATAGGCGAAAATCAAGAACATCTCCAATGAATGCAGAAAATGTAATAAAAAAATGAAAAAAAAATAAATTATCGATGTGCCCTATGGGCCAACCTTATTCAATCTTGGATGGAATAGGCAAATATACCTGGTGTTTGTCACGAATACACCATTAGTTTGCGAGCGCCTTAGGTTGAACTACCGGTAATGTATACATATTAGCCATATATGAAGTCTACAAAATATATTAATTGCGGGTCACAAGGACTCACTTTTCGGATTTCTATGTAAATGGGTTATACCGAAAAAGAATAGTATCTCGCTCAAACAATCAAAGATAAAACTCATAATAAATATATTCACTTTCAATGATCAACACAACGGAATTTTGTTGGCATACTGCTACCAGATAATTCCCTTAAGCAGCTCGACGTATGGAACGTTTCTCTTGCTCAGTTTTCCCGGCTTCGTACTTGTCGATATTGTTGACCAAATATCGCAGACTATCGGCAGGATCTAAGGATGACATGGGACTGATTGTGGACAGGTGGTTAGCTTTTATACACACCTGATCAGGTACACAGGAAAAAATCCTTAAAAAATTAAGGAATATTCCCCGACTGCTACACCAGCGGAATATTCCTTATTGAATTTTAGAGAATATTCCGCCGGTGTAATAGTCGGGGAATATTCCTTCAATTTTAAGAATTTTATTTTTCAGTGTACTCAATATAATCCATTAATTTCGCAGATGTGCCATATATGAATGAAGTAATCAGATGCATTAGATGTTTTATTTTGCATTTATGTGATGTTTTATTTATGTGATTTTTTTTAATGATACCAGATGCGCCCCTTTACGGATTATGTGAAAACAAATTAAAACTTATATTTCACGGTATGCTCCTATGCAAACAAATGACCCGATCCTACTTCCAGAACGGCGAGTCAGCTTGTAATGTCCGGAGAGATCGTTCACGATATCCTGCATTCGGGAGATACGGACCGAATATGAAAAGACCCTGAGCATTACATTTGCATATCGTAAAATATTCCAATTTCGCCCTGACTATGCGAGAAGTCGTAAGTAGTACCAGCGCACAAGCGTGGTCATTTTAGAGTAACATTAATTATAACAGTAATAGAGATCTCCGACATGACAATTTCCTCAATATTTACTGATGTCAGAAAGGTGATATACATTTCCATTAGATATCTCAATATCTCGTGTTTCTTTCTGATTTCTCGACATTCACAAAATCATATGCGTGCGAAAATTAACCCAGCGCGGAAAGAAGGATTCCTAGTACTTCTATACGGTGTTCTACGACATATTGAAGATGTACGGCGGCCCATATATGACCTGCTATTTTTCCAGTTTTGTACTATTTTTTTTTAGTTCTAGGTTTGTTTCTTTTGGCTTAGTTTTCACCCGGATGGAAACTTTCCAGTCACCTGGGTGAAAAGGTTTTTACCTGTGTGGAAACGTTTTCACCTGGTGGAGAGAAAGAAGTGAAAGAATTTCCTTCCCCCCCTTGACATTTCAAGCTGACTCGCCCTTCTTGAAGCAGGACCCGGTCATTTGGTTGAATAGGAGGATACCATAAAATATAAGTTTTAATTTGTTTTCACATTAACCGTAAAGGGGCGCATCTGGTATCATTAAAAAATAACGAAATAAACAAAACATAACATAAATGCAAAATAACAATTGTCACGACATCTACATGCATCTGATTACTGAATTCATATTTTACACCTGCGAATTTAATGGATTATAATGAGTACCTGACCAGGTGTGTATAAAAGCTACCTGTCCACAATCAGACCCATGGCATCCTTAGATCCTGCCGATATTCTGCGATATTTGGCCAACAATATCAACAAGTACGAAGCCGGAAAAGTCAACAAGAGAAACGTTCCATACGTCGAGCTGCTCAAAGAAATTGTCAGATAGCAGTATGCCAAAAGATTCCGTTGTTTTGTTCATTGAAACTGAATATGTTTATTATGAGTTTTATCTTTGATTTTTTTGAGCGAGATACTATTCTTTTTTGGTATAACCCATTTACAAAGAAATGCGAAAAGTGAATCCTTGTGACCCCCAATTAATAGATTTTGTAGACTTCATATATGGCTAATATGTATACATTACCGGTAGTTCAACCTAAGGCGCTCGCAAACTAATGGTGTATTCATGACAAACACCGGGTATATTTACCTATTCAATCCAAGATTGAATAAGGGTGGCCCATACAAGAAGAACTAAGAAGCACCGAGATTGTATAGTATTGTGTATTAAAACAACGGATACTTTATGTCACATGACCGGAAGTCACAAAGGTCAGGCGGAAATCATCTGTTGTCGCCACCTGTCAGAAGTAGGTCAATAAAGCGGTAACTCCCCTTTCTATACTACTCTCTTGTACACATGTTCCCGTGTACACTGGATGGAAAATCGGAAGTAGTAATCGAGGCGGACAATGGGCTCCAGGTTAGGACTTTCGTCTCCTGGAAGCCAGCGTCCCAGGACATTCAAATTCAGACTCGAATGCCCGCCGGACAATTAAATCCAGATCTTGGTGTATTGGGACATTTAAGTCTAGACGCGAGTGTCCCCCGGACACTGGATGCATCGGGCCACCGTTTCCGTCACACCGATACTGTAATCTCAGGAGGTGACAGTTGCTCGACAAGTTCGGAACCGAAATTACAATCGGGACTGCTGGTCGACATGCTTCCATTACTAAGGTGATAAATACAGATTATGACATGGTTCTTTTGATATCGTCCCGGTTATCAGCTCGAAATGGCCGAGGACTGATACCTGATATCAAACCAACCATGATATGACCTATTTAGCACATACTGTTAAACATATATCTATCGATGAAATGGTAAAAATCAAAAATGCCTTTTTTGATAATGACGGCACTGTGACGTCATCTAGGCAGCGATCTTGGATTTTTTTATATTTTTATTGACCCAAGGGTATAGTGTTGTAAATTCAAGTTAATCGATTCAAGGGGTGAGGAAATATTTAAAGCGAGGGGGGGGAGGGCAAAATGCAACCCCGCCTGGATATGTGTTAAGTTTGGTAGGGGGGCATAACCTCCCCCCACCCCCACAGCCAGCCATTTTTCGATTAGGTTGTATTCGATAAAATTTATACTTTACTAGATTGATAACATAAAAATAAACAACGGATATTTATTTCAAATTTCCTATTCTAATTCGACCCTCAGAAGCCGGGCATTATCCATAAGCAATTCCCGCGTTCATGATCGGCACAACTCTATTGGCATCAAAATCCAAGCAACCATAAAATAAAAATAAAGATCGACAATGGCAAATGGTCTTTCAGTTGTCCTCCCTAGAGGTTTGTATAAATCATGAGTTCCACGAAAAGGCCGACATCGCTAATAACAGAGCTTTTTCGCAGAAAATTTTCTCCATATTTTTTTTTTTCGTTTGCAATATATTGGCATACGATTTTGTCTATTCACTTCCTACACAAAAGATGTGTTTTGTGCTCGAATTATGTTTCTAACACTTTATAAACCTGACCAAGTTGTGAAATTTTAAATTCAGCAAGATAAAAAAGTTGCACTTTACTGACAGGCATACCATTTACTAACATCTGTAGTAAAAATATCCATTTGACAGGAACAGTATCACTTGGAGAAAATAGCATTTCAGAGTCTTTCGTCTTAACGAAAAAGAAATACCGGTACCATTTTTGTACACTTTATAACATACAGAACCGATTTTGGTCGTCATGTTTGCATGTATCTACTCGGATTACGGATATGTTTAATGTATGCAGTCCTGCAGGAATTACAGGCAAAACCTGCTAATTATTTCTCCATAATTGTTCAGAACTGCTAAAATACTTCTCCTTGAAAAGCTTGCATGTATTGCTAAACAATTGCACCCATTGTGGCACGAAGAATTTGCCAGATGCTAATAGCTAGCTGGTATGACATTGGTGGGAATTCTTTGTTAACTATGTTTGAAAGGAGGCTTACATGATAACCTCGTAAACACCAAATTTAGATTTTGTCATCAGGCGGCGTCACCTGTAGGCGCGATGCAACTCCAAGCAATATCTCATGGCATTTTATCTGCAAACCAAATTTGATAAGAATGCGATAAAGGGTTCCTCAACTTATTGTCCGAAAACCAAATTAAGACTATGCTACCGGTTTTACTACCTGTGGTGTGGGTGCAAATGGGAAACAAAATCCCAAGCGACATTTCATAGCACTTTAAGAATCCAAAAAGGGACCCTCAAGTTATTGCCCGGAGACCAAATTTAGAATTTTGCCACCAAGTGGCGCCATCCGTAGGCGTAAGTAAGCGTAACGTAATCCCAAACACCATTTCAGGGTATGGTATATGCGTACCAAATTTGAGAAGATTTCAATGAGCAGATCATAAGTTATTGTTCGGAAACTAATTTCGGATTTTTTCATCAGGTGGCGCCACCAGTAGGCAGAAGCGTGCGAAACACAATCCCAAGGGACATCTCATGACATGGTATCTATATAGCATAGCGATAGTCCTCAAATTATTGCTCGGAAACCAAATTTAGATTCTGCCACCAGGTTGTGCCCCCTGTAGGCGCAAGTGGGCGAAACAATCCCTAGCGACATTTTTTGGCATATGAATACCAAAATTTGAGAAGAATGTGAGGAGCAGTTCTTAAGTTATTACCTGAAAACAAATTTCGGATTCTACTGACGCCACCTATAGGCGCAAGTGGGCGAAAGGCAATCCCAACCGACATCTCATGTCATGGTATACGTATACCAAATTTGAGTAAAATCCGATGAGCAGTTCTCAAGTTATCGCCCGGCAACCAAATCTACAAGTTGCCACCTGGTGGTGCCACATGTACACGCAAGTGGGCGAAACTCAATCCCAAGTGACATCTCATATTATGGATTAAGAATATTGATCAGCGATATGGATTTGATATTTTTGGAACATCATGATATCTTGCCGGCATCATTGAACAATGTTGCCCGCTTCTCTCTTGCAGGAAACTGACCTATGTTTATGTATACTATGATTGTCTTTTTGAATTTGGTGCTGTTATATGGGATATGAAATAGGTCTTTGGATTACTAAAAATTCGAAATGCACTAAGACCTTTTTCAATCCAAATGATAGATATATTTCTGATAGCAAAGCAAAGTCACGAAATCAAACCTTGTAACATTGCGCTTGATGACTGTTTAGCACCGAATTCTACATGTACGTGTAATAATTTCAAGATTTCTATGTGTGGACACCGTGGATGTCTCACGTGTCCACTCTTTAATACTTCAGCTTCATCTTGTTCCGCGTTAACTGGTAACTCATATTCTGTAAACTCGTATGTTGATCTTGATTCAACTACAAACTGTATTTATTTAGTTTCCTGTAAGAAGTGTGGTCAACAGTATGTTGGCAAGACCACGCAAAGAGACTCCATCTTAGGGTGAATGGTCACAGAAAATCCGTTAGGAAAAAACAATTGCTTGTAGGTAAGATTTTTTCTGGGCCCGACCACGGCTGGGATAACTTTAGTATTCAGATCATAGACGTCATCTATCCATCTACCAAGGATCCCCTTTGGATTTGGTAGAAAAGTCCGAGAGCGGAAACTATTCTGTATGCTAGAACTTGGGTCATTGTTCCCGTATGATTTAAATGATAATGTCAATGGGTTCGGCAATGTTGCAAACCGCCGTTCAAATATATCCAATATTACCCAACTATTTATCATCTCCGCATCAACGGAGACATCGCAGTCATATGGTTGGAGAAAGTTTAATAGTGCGATGATTCGCGATCATATCACTTTAAATTTCTTAGTGGGTTTAGCTAACACACCCAATAGTATAGATAGCTTACGTACAGTTCTGTATGCGTTACCTCTGAGAGCTTTAAATCATATAGCCAGATATAAACAACAATCTGCGTCTTCAGAAAATATAATAAAACCCAAAATCACTAAAGTATGTCAAGATATAGCGTATTTGCGGTTGTATCGTCCAGAGAACATAATCGAAACATCCCAAGATCGGCTTTTCTTGAAACTCAACTACTTAGATAAAGGACTGGATATTATTAATTTTCCTCGAATGATCCAGAAGTACGCAACGCTGTGCCAAACTATTAAAAGTTCACAAAATCGCCTTGCATTTCGCAGAAGTATACTAAATCTATAGCCACTAAAATATCCAATAAATTTCTAATACTGTCAAGGAGATTGACTGGAATTTATAAACATCGAGAGGCTATAGTTGTGATTGTGAATCGTCGAATTTTTGTCTATACACCATGCCTACATATTGTGACTGGTATCCTTGATACAGTGCGTGATAAGGACCTAAGATTACTACTGATGAACGGACCTAAATAGAGGGAGCCGAGAAGAATAAATCTGAAGGCCGACCAGAAGATAGTCCCGTCTGCATTGGCGCAGCACCTTATTGGCTGATCTAAGCGAGAAAAAGTTGAACCTACATTATTCGCTGATTCGAGAAAGATCGTTGAAACAAGCCTCCATATTGACAGAAGTAACCTTCCCCAAGTAAAACAAGTACTGAAAAACCTCAATTCGTAAGAAGTTCTAGCGAATCTCCAGGGTAAATTCGTCATAGTTCCAGCAGACAAAGCTCCAAGTGATATAATATTCACATGTAAATAGTACTATTACCAGGTGCTGGTTAAAGAATTGAGTGTAAACATATCATCGATAAATACGTATACTTACTCCCAAACTGCATTTACCCTGTAAGCTTTATTTAACAATCAGAAACCGTTTCTCAGGGAAAAAGGTTTTTGTCTTCCAACCAATCATAACGACATACCAAAAGTATACTGGGCTTCCAAAATGCATAAATCACCATACAAAGCAAGTTTCATAGCTGGTTCTAGAAGCTGCGCCACCAAGCTGCTGACGAGGGCTCTTCAGGAGGTAAAAGCATTTTGGGAAAGGTATTGCGCCATTATTTCTAAAATTCTGGCGCTGAATGTATGTGGATATTGAAAAACTCAAAATGTCTCACGGACGAACTTGATTCTAAATGTCACATGCCGTACAGACATATATCCACATGGGATTTCTCGACTCTCTATACTACAAACCCTTATCAGGACTTTAAGTTCATTAATTATGTGTTCAAGAAAACTGATCGTATATATATTAATGACGGAAGCCATAAAGCATTCTTTAGCTCTACTACATACAAGAGATATCATTCATGGGATTTTTCTTTGTTTATAGAGTTACTTGAATTTCTCATTAAAAATATCTATGTGAAATTCGGCAACCAGATATATCACCTTCATATAGGTATTCTAATTGGTAATAGTTGTGTTCTCCTGTTGGCTGACCTATATCTGTTCTGTTACGAATATGACTATATGCAGGCGCTTTCAAAATCCGATCAATTCGTAGCCCTTTCCTCCTCACTCACCAAACGCTATATAGACGATGTTCTCGCTGTAGATAATCGCCATATAAAAGACGCAGTGAAGAATATATATCCACCTTCACTGGATTTGAAGGAAACTACAGATATCCCTAAATGCACATCATATTTAGACCTATATCTCTATGAAAATGAAGCGGGCCTTCTCTCTCGTCGATTTTATGACAAAATAGATGATTACAAATCAGGGCTACGCCACCAAGCGCCTCCACTCAAAGTTCCTCAAATTTGGAAATACATATTGCATGCTGATAACAAAATACGAGCGTAGCGTTCAAGATCTATGGTCTTTCGTTTCGTAACTTGTGTCTAATTCCGCTTAAACCGGGGATAGGGGCCGTATGAACAAATGTACGTCTAGATCCCCATGGTACTCATACAGTCATAATCAAAGCGTGACTGAGATACATCATTCTCTAGATGACGACTTTACAACGAACATTATGGATTAAGAATACTGGTCAGCGGTACGGATTTGGTATTTTTGGAACATCATGATGTCTTGCCGGCATCACTGAAAACTGTCGACCGCTTCTCTCTTGCAGGAAACTAGCCTATGCTTATGTATTTGTCTTTTTGAATTCGGTGCTAATACTGTTATACGGAATATGGAATAGGTCTTTGGATTAGGAACGCGGATACTCTTTAACGGACGACGGCTGAATTATGAATGACGGACCAGGCGCTAGTATTGGCATGGTATATTCATGGTATATTTGAGAGGAATCCAAGGAGCGGTTCTCAAGTTTTTACCAGGAAAGTTAGGGTATCTCTGAGGACTCAGACAAGCCATTTCAGAGTTATCGCTTGCAGCAGAGAAAACTGGAATGAACCCAAGTGGTGCCAGCTACAGCCAGATCTTGCTGAATGCAATATCTATTGACGTCTTATCGCAAGGAACACATGTGGCGAATTTCGAATAAATCAGATGAAGCATTTTGATTTGATCGTGTGCGAAGACAGAGCGGATGGAAGATTTGGAAAGAGAGTGGCGCCAGCTTCAGATCTTGCTGAAATACAATACCAATCGGGTTACAAATGCGTTTCAAAGTTTTTGCTTGCGAAGCCATTTGTCAATTTTCGGAGGAAGCTGAAAGCGTTTGAAATTTATCGCTGTCGACGAATTTGAACGGACATCAACGGAGAGAATGAAGCGAGACTCATGTTAAAGTCACCCGGTCACGTTACGAAGGGAGACAATAACGACATTAGCAAATACTGTGCGCAGAGAATAAATAAGTTTAAATTCGCATGCAAATATTGCCAGTTCGATAAATCACCACGCGTGGTTTGTCGTCAAGGAGACAAAGCTACAGGAGAGCGTTTGTGTTTGTTTTGACGCACAATAAATTAAAAAAAAAAACTCGTTTCAAGTGCTTCGTACATAACGAAAGAACCGTCACGAGGGAGAAAATAGTGTGATATTATCACACAAATAAGAGATAGTTAATACATGTATCGTCATCTTCATAATATATATTCATAGATATTTGAAAGTATCATATCATATATGGTATTATCTGGCTTTAACAGACGATTTTTAAAGTCATGCTGTGTCTGAGATGAATTGTTATCGATGATGCCGACATCTAACTTTGTCGCTGTACTTTACAAATACTATCTCTTGCCTGACCTAAGCAAAGCAGAGCTGAACTATGATGAAAATGAACAAGTATCATGGACAATAATACATTGTAGCTTGGAAATCAAATGAATTGGAGAATGAGAGTGACAGTCAGTGAAATATTCCACAAGGAAACAAATCTACGCTGCGCTCGCCTTGGTGACCAAAACAGCTTTACGTTGTTAGTCCATGTACAAGTACGGTATTAGCTGAACTACACCAAGGAACAGCTAGACAGCAGATATGTAGGCGGAAGTGATATTTTCATATTTCACTTCGCTAAATCTCGGAGTTTTCTGAAGATGTTCAGATATATCAGTTCGTTGTCACCAAAACGCAGGTCCATGAATATCTAAAAACGTCATGAAACCGCACCCAAGCTCCAAGGAATATATTGTACGCGTATTTGAAGGTAAATATTTAACTTACTCCTGTTCTTCAACCTATGATTCTATCTTCTCATGGGAGCACGATTGGAAATACCAAACTTGAAGGTAGTAGTTGCTGGCGAGTATTAACAAGAGTTTAGGTTGTTCAACATATGTCACCAAATATGTTGACTATTACAGAAACATACTACGAGGAACAGTATGTCGAAAGTGGCCAAAACGAGAGTATTTCTGCGAATAATTTTAGCAGTCATTCTAATACTAGCAGCCCCATAAGCAGCCATACACTTGCCGTTTTCAACGGCATGAACATTTTTCTCCATATTGTGTCTTGTCTTGGTATAATTGAGAATTTGTTTCTTATCCTGACTATTTTACGATTCAAAGTATACTGATATCCCCTACATATATTATATTGCTGAGTCTGGCGTCTGTCGATACATGTGTGTGTTTCAGATTTTACTTGCTTGATATGCCCGAAATTTCGGATGTCATCTGGAAAATCTTCTATTTCAACATGTTTTCCACTACTGCACTCAGTGCTTGCCACTTGGCTCTATTTTCCTTTGTGCGTTATCTTACTCTTCTAAAGACACTATTTGCCAGGCGTCATTTGACAGCCAAGAAGGTAGCGTGGATATGTGTTATTCTATGGCTGGTATTGTTCGCGTTCAATCCAATATCAATGTTTCTGACAAGACAAGGTACCCTCCACGATGATGTTAACACTACCACGTGTGTGATCAAGGAAAATATCGGGGGTTACTGACAAGACAAGGTACCCTCCACGATGATGTTAACACTACCACGTGTGTGATCAAGGAAAATATCGGGGGTTACTGACAAGACAAGGTACCCTCTACGATGATGTTAACACTACCACGTGTGTGATCAAGGAAAATATCGGGGGTTACTGACAAGACAAGGTACCCTCCACGATGATGTTAACACTACCACGTGTGTGATCAAGGAAGATATCGGGGGTTACTGACAAGACAAGGTACCCTCCACGATGATGTTAACACTACCACGTGTGTGATCAAAGAAAATATCGGGGGTTACTAACAAGACACGGTACCCTCCACGATGGTGTTAACACTACCACGTGTGTGATCAAGGAAAATATCGGGGGCTACTGACAAGACAAGGAACCCTCCATGATGATGTTAACACTACCACGTGCGTGATCAAGGAAAATATCGGGGGTTACTGACAAGACAAGGTACCCTCCACGATGATGTTAACACTACCACGTGTGTGATCAAGGAAGATATCGGGGGTTACTGACAAGACAAGGTACCCTCCACGATGATGTTAACACTACCACGTGTGTGATCAAAGAAAATATCGGGGGTTACTGACAAGACACGGTACCCTCCACGATGGTGTTAACACTACCGCGTGTGTGATCAAGGAAAATATCGGGTCTACATCCTCGCGTATTTCATCTTGTGTTTCTTCATTCCACTAGCTTTCTTCGTTGCATTCCATGGTGTGAAAGTCTATAAACTCAGCAAGACATTGGTAAACTCCGAGAACCAAATCCCAAGAAAAACTGTTTCTGGACGAGCTGTGCTGACAATAATGTCAATCTTTGTTTTGTCCTGGATGCCCATGAATTTATTTTTGATGATTGCCTATACATTCAAAATCCAAATGTCGGAATCGGCGTTTGCCACGGGGAGTCTCACAGGAGGTTTGATCCTCCTTAATAGTGCCATCAACCCTTTCTTGTATTTCTTCATTTCACCAACTGCGAGAAAACGTGCGTTTTCCTTCGGTTCAAAGTCAAGAATTTATATGAATTGTTTAACAATGGGTCTCTTTTCTAAAATGTCGAACAGTAATGAATCACAAAGCCGAACCAGTAACCTAACCTAAAAGAGGAAGGCGACTGTCTGTCGAAATCTAAGTTGATATCCATTGCTCTGTTAAACACAGTATTCTCTGTCAAGACGCAGGTTTGTGAGTAAATTCCATATTTTCAAAAAATATCAATTTGACTTTATAGTGGGTGCCCCCCCTCCACTAAATAGTTGTCTTTCCCCCTGATCTAGGGAGCCGAAACTTACCACAGTGTACCCTAGTGTCAAGCTCTACTAGGAAGTGAAAAAATCCAAGATGGCGGCGAAGATGACGTCACAGTGACGTCACGTTAAAAAAAGCATTTTTGGACGATTTTTCTTTATGTGTTTACTTCACGAAAGCTGCATGATTGATTAGTAAGTAATAATCTGATGTGAAATAAAATAGCTTGTGCCCATTTTTACTCGCAGAAAGGCGGACATTTTGAAGAAAAATGGCGAAAACAGCACTTTTCTGAAACCTCAGACGGTCGCCATTTTTAATTTACTCATGATCCTCGTTAAGTTACGTAAATAGGTTCAAAATTTAAAACGATTATAAATATGATACAACTACAGAGTCCCGAAATATCGCCTCTTAATTTTTTGTCGATCCGGAGATAGGTTAGAAAGTTTGGCATGGAGTGCCATAATGTCCCCCTCCCCCCACATGCCTGGTATCAAATGTGATCCCGGATGCAGGACGTCTTCTCAAACAGCCGAGCATAGCACCTCTCATTTTTTTAATTGTCTGGAGACAATATGTCTGTTGTGCTAATTGTTATGTCGGGAATCACGTTGAAAATAATAGTGACCTAATGTTTACCTTGATGTCCAGAAATCCGCCAACAAAGAGAATGAACATAAGAAATATTCCCTTACGTGTTACGTTTGTATTAAGCAAAAGCAAAAGTTTTATATTGTTAACGCTCAGAGTCAAAAGTGTCACAAAACAATGTCGACTGACCTTTGAAATGAGGCTTGCTGTTTTGAGTTTTCCGCATACATTTTAGCATGGGTTTTTCAATATATCTAAAATATGACACCCTGAAACAGGACGAATCCGATGTTTTCAAATTCGCCATATCTGCCGTGTTATTACTTCGAAATATTACTTTGATTCAGAGAATCATATTTTAGATATTCAATAATTGAAAATCCCTGCTAAAGTATATACTAAAATGCCAAACACAACCGAAAGCCCCACTTCAAGCGTGCGTTGACCCTGCATTATCTACATTATCTGTGAAAGCTCACAGTATACATCTCGAATATTTTGTCTGTACGGAGACGATTTTTGTGTAGACTTTTATAAAAACAAGCTGAGTAGCTAGCAGGTCCTCCGCCAAGTAGCCTGTTTGAGAGCATACAGCATATACGCTTCCAATATCTCCTTAAATATAACTTGGAAAGTTGATATGTGTATGTGGAAAGAGACGTTCATCTGGAATTGTTGAGACAATTTGAGGAGGTTTGGGAAGCAGTAATGGGTAATGTAACACTGGAATGTAAGTCTGTAGTTGTATATGGATTTGTGGATAGTGAGGTTTATAAATCGATGAGTGGAATAGATCAAGATATCGCGTTCACAACACAGATCGGTACAATATGGGTGAGTGAAATCCAAGATGGTCAATGGCAGCCATCTTGGATTACATACTACCTCAATGAAAATCAATACCAATCGCTGTCTAACTGATGTGAAGCACCGTCTCGAGTTTGAAGTTGATTGGTCAAATTGTTGTCGAGATATCACGTTCACAAGATCCGAGACGGATGGAATCCAATATCATCAATGGCAGCCATCTTGGATTTGTACCTCAGTGAAAATCAATACCAATGGCCATCTAATTGATGTGAAGCACATTCTCAAGTTTGAAGTCGATTGGTCGAACTGTTCTCGAGATATCGCGTTCACAAGATGTGGGATGCACAGAATCCAATATGGTCAATGGCGGCCATCTTGGATTATGTACCTCAGTGAACACCAATACCAATGGCCGTCTAACTGATGTGAAAAACCTTAGTTTGTTTGATTTGTTTTTGAGATATCGTGTTAACAAGATGTGGAACGGAGTGAATCCACTATGTTCCATGGCAGCCATCTTGGATTACGTATCTCAGTGAAAATCAAAACCAATGGCCGTTCAACTGATGTGAAGCACATTCTCAAGTTTGAAGTGGATTGGTCAAACTGTTGTCGAGATATCGCGTTCACAAGATGTGGGATGGACAGAATCCAATATGGTCAATGGCAGCCATCTTGGATTACGTACCTCAGTGAAAATAAATACCAATGGCCGTCTAACTGATGTGAAGAACCTTCCCAAGTTTGAAGTCGATTAGTTGAATTGTTCTCGAGATATCGCGTTCACAAGATGTGGGACGGACAGAATCCAATATGGTCGATGGCAGCCATCTTGGATTACGTATCTCCGTGAAAATCAAAACCAATGGCCGTTTAACTGATGCGAAGCACATTCTCAAGTTTGAAGTGGATTGGTCAAACTGTTGTCGAGATATCGCGTTCACAAGATGTGGGATGGACAGAATCCAATATGGTCAATGGCAGCCATCTTGGATTACGTACCTCAGTGAAAATAAATACCAATGGCCGTCTAACTGATGTGAAGAACCTTCCCAAGTTTGAAGTCGATTAGATGAATTGTTCTCGAGATATCGCGTTCACAAGATCTGGGACGGATGGAATCCAATATGGTCAATGGCAGCCATCTTGGATTACGTACCTGAGTGAAAATCAATAGCAATGGCCGTCTGACTGATGTGAAGAACATTCCCAAGCTTGAAGTTCATTGGTGGAAATGTTCTTGCGATATCGCATTCACAAGATGTGGGACGAACAGAATCCAATATGGTCAATGGTGGCCATCTTGGATTACGTACTTCAGTGAAAATCAATACCAATGGCCGTCTAACTGATGTGAAGCACCTTCTCAAGTTTGAAGTCAATCGGTCAAATTGTTCGTGAGATATCGCGTTCACAAGATGTGGGACGGACAGAATCCAATATGGTCGATGGCGGCCATCTTGGATTACGTACCTCAGTGAAAATCAATACCAATGGCCGTCTGACTGATGTGAAGAACATTCCCAAGCTTGAAGTTGATTGGTGGAAATGTTCTTGAGATATCGCGTTCACAAGATGTGGGACGAACAGAATCCAATATGGTCAATGGCGGCCATCTTGGATTACGTACTTCGGTGCAAATCAATACCAATGGCCGTCTAACTGATGTGAAGCACCTTCCTAAGTTTGAAGTCGATTGGTCGAATTGTTCTCGAGATATCGCGTTCACAAGATGTGGGACGGACGGACGGACGGAAGGACGGACGGAGGGACGGACGGAAGGACGGACGGCTAGCATTTCCAAGTCCTCCTACCACTTCGTGGCGGAGGACAAAAACAAACATTTTAAACTTTACTAACGTAACACTTAAGGAAGGTTTTCGCATGTTAGCGTTACTACTCCCCTCCGATTGGTTTTCTTCATTTTAGCTAATGCCTATAATACCATGCATTAAATAACATAATAAAATAATTTTCAAGCAACATAAATTGTGTGATCTCCGCAGCTGAAGTTTACGTGAATGTTTAGATGTTGGTTCAAGTGTTCTCAGCTTTGAAGACGATTCGTTTTGTTAATAAAAGTTTATAAGGACTCGGCAGGTAAAATCAAAATAAGTAATGGCATGTCACCTTGAAGTCATCCAAACGTGGACCGAGAATTTGTATTCCAACATATTTGTGTTCGAACATCTCCGTTGAACGTATATGTAGTCGCCAAAGGTAGTCTCGGTTGGTACTACACGACACCACCACAGATTGTAGTTTGTTGTTACTGTGCTGAAGAACGTTTTGTGGGATTATGTGGAGAACTTATATGTAGCCGCCAAAGGTGTAACCTTGCTATCCATGTGATGTGGTATGACATACAATACATTGCATAGAAGTGAGCGATCATCTTCTAGGCACAATGGATAGCTCTTCAGGATATTGGTCGTGCGGCATAGCTATGTTGCTAGAAATTCCTATCAACGCCAACGTTGGACTTCCACAGGCAACCCATAGCGGCCAAAATTATGATGGCGACCACAGCATTCTGTTACGTTATATTACTAGATATAACCAGAGAGAGAGATAGAGCGCGCGCGAAATTAGATTTAACGCCGAATTCAGCGCTTAGCTATAACCAACCTCCTAGAGTCAGATTCATGCTATGTTCGGCCCATCAAACAAGCTCACAACCAAATGGTATGCATTTAAATATAATTTGTTCGGTGTATCATGTAAGCTGATTGCCAATGTGTTGGCCATCAAACCCCATCTCACAATTATTCAAAACCGCTACATTGTTGTATTTGAAACCAATGCTAAGCTTCAGTCTCGCAGCTGACATATTTCTTTCTTTGATATGGATTTCTGGTAAACGTGTCAAGTGGATATTTTGTATGTGTAAATGATAATCTATGAATGGGGCTGGTTGACCTAGCCTGAATAGAACTGGTGGCATTTCGTTTAACCGACTGTTGCTGAAATCCAGTTCAGCTGATCCCTCTGAACCCGAACCAATGTTCGGTTTGAGTATCAGCAATAAACTGTTGTCTAGGAAATGTCCCAACTGTAGCTGGACGAGGACAATTCACACTGATTTAACGAAACGCGAAGATCACTTAACGAGCTGCACAAAGCGACGTTTTTCCAATTTGTTTCGAACAGACTTAGCAACTCGGTTCAATCGGAAAAGGTTATCAAATGCTCTTTTAGGATGATAGAACAAGATAGCTGATATCATATGGAATCCTTTTACACGTCCATCTATCAAAGATAGCGGATAATATGATTGAGAAAGGTAAAGAATGCCAATCGACTTACTCGAAAACGTGTTATTGTCCACCAAAGAGATGTCGTTCCCTCTTAAATCAGAGATGCTAAACTCACATGAGGGTGAAAAATGGATTGGTGTCCATTACGAGAGCAACACTGAGCGTTGACCTAAGAATTTAAGCTTAAATAAAGTAGGTAAGACAGGATAAAATATGCCTGCACTGTTGCATAATATACCCTGATTTTACATCGCTGCCCACCAGAAAAAACGATCCTCTGTTAGCAATATCCGAATAAACACGAGTACTTTGTCAAAGTACCGTTTATCTTCGACTGTCAGGTATTGAAGGGTGATCAGCTTGCAGGAGCATTGGGGAGGGATTACCAAGAACAGACTTGTGTTTTTGTGGAAAACAACGACCTGGTTAATATCTCAGTTCGTTGTTCCGAGGATCCAGGTTACAGACGAAAGTACAATACAGAAAAAGCATGCTGTTCACTCTAAGAAATATATATTCTTCGTGGTTAGAATATTTAGTTTATACATGGAACCAAATTTGATTCTGTGTGGTGTCGAACGTTAGATTTTGATTCCACCTATGTATCAGAGGTCTACATATAACCAAATTTGATTCTGTGTGGTGTCGAACGTTAGATTTTGATTCCACCTATGTATCACAGGTCTACATATAACCAAATTTGATTCTGTGTGGTGTCGAACGTTAGATTTTGATTCCACCTATGTATCACAGGTCTACATATAACCAAATTTGGTTCTGTGTAGTGTCGAACGTTAGATTTTGATTCCACCTATGTATCACAGGTCTACATATAACCAAATTTGGTTCTGTGTAGTGTCGAACGTTAGATTTTGATTCCACCTATGTATCAGAGGTCTACATATAACCAAATTTGATTCTGTGTGGTGTCGAACGTTAGATTTTGATTCCACCTATGTATCACAGGTCCACATATAACCAAATTTGGTTCTGTGTAGTGTCGAACGTTAGATTTTGGTTCCACCTATGTATCACAGGTCTACATATAGCCAAATTTGATTTTGTGTAGTGTCGAACGTTAGATTTTGATTCCACCTATGTATCACAGGCCTACATATAACCAAATTTGGTTCTTTATCAGAGAAGAAACCAAATAAAGAATCGCCAATGATCAAACCTACGACATAATGCAAAGAGCCAACTTTGGTTTCACACCGATTTTTTTTATATCAGGTTATCCACAGTGACTGCAATACTGTCCTGACAAAGTTTCATGATATTTTGACCCAAACTTTTGCGGTACGGTCAAGACAAACAAAAACCAACAGAGGCGGTTAACAATATTGTAGTAAGATTAGCAAATTGTGTATCAGAAGAGCTAAAGTGGATGGATTGCAAGGTTTCTGTGAATCAGAATCAAGAAACAAAGCAGGTTTGCAAGATTTGACACACTTTGATATCTTTCTCGCCGAATTTCTGACCTGTAGATTATTTTTGAAGCCTGATACCTGAATTATCAAACCAGATCGGTTCTCAGCTCACAAAGATCTCATCTAGGACCAAAGCAGTGAGGATTACTTAATGCGTGATTTGACCTCATTTATGCTCTTCCGGGTCATTTTTCCCCGTGATTTATTTTGTCGTCGTGAAAACCTAATGGTTGTTGTAAAACCGGGACGAAAGACGGAAGAATAACACGTAAAATATGACCGTATTTGTTTTCACCAAATTCCCGAACCCTACTGTTGTTTGAAAGGATGCCAACCTCGCTACAATCGACGAGTGGTCCATTGCGTTCTATTTTGATTGAACCGGTTGTAAGCTTTTACCCAAATCGGACTTGGTATTTCCGTCATGGGTCACCAGTTCAAATCTCAATGGCTTACTTCGGATATTCATGAGCTACGCTTTCTTGTATATCATTCCGCTATAATCATCTTACCACATCAATTTGGAGTGAAATCTCAGGTTCCGAAAGTAAATAACCCAGAATACAATTCCTGATAGGGTGCACACTATAAATCATTTATACCCGAATAAATTTGGTAAGCGAGCTAAACTTATCCATGGTTAGAGATTGGTAAATACTGGGGACAACGGTAAATGGAAAGAAACGCCTCAGCAAAAGATAGATCCCCTATATAGTGTCTAATATTTCCTAAGATATATCTATGTGATTATAACGGAACGTCTTGCAGGGCATCAAGCTGACCAGAGCAACCAAGGAGTTGTCTTCTACAGGAAATGATGAAGTAAGTTACGATAAGTTGAATCCTTTTTTTGAAAATAGCGTTTAAAAAATTAAAATTAAATTTATTTAAAATCCAAATATCTTCAGAACATACAGGTATACAGTGAACAAACTTATATCTTTGGAATCGTCAATGAATGTGCTTTCAAGAATACTTACATTACCATAGCTGTATGGCATACTTTCAGCTGTATAAAGACAAATTCGAGAGAGTGTGTAAACGTGTGTGCAGGAGGGCTCTGTACCCTTAAGGAGTTGCGATTTTCCTATTTTACACGTTTCATGTTTATCCGGTCTAAACAATTCTGAGGACAGACCCAAACACATGAATTCTGTTGTGGTGTACGCGGTAAATCACGTATAATTGATTGAATGTGAAAGAACGATAATGACTGGTCAATAACATTGGCAAAATTGTCCAGGAATGACGTAACCGAGAATTTGAATTATGTGGCGGAATTACATTTTGGTTACAGATTTCGTGGATTTCATGAAATATGTTGAATATGACATAAACATACATGTACCACGAGCAATAGTTGTTGATTTGGCCAGAGTACATGTGCATGTGTGTGTTTTTGTAGCTTGATATGCCTTGATATGTAGCTTGATATCTCCTGTTTCAACGCTTATCATTTGGCTATGTTTTGCTTACTTGGGAGCATGTTGACTTTTCCTAATTTAAGCAGTCGTGCGGGACGATAACTTTTCCTAATTTGAGCAGTCGTGCAGAACGGCAACTTAACAACTTAACCAATTCCATCTGGTCTGTTCGCAAGGCAATTATTGTACCACATGTACTCAGTATATGTATCTGAGTCAGGATACCAATGGATATATCCATTCTGATTCAGGATATCAGTGGATACATCCATTTTGAGTCAGGATGTCAAAGGATACATTCATTCTGAGTCAGGATATCAATGGATAAATCCATTCTGAGTCAGGAGATCTTATCAAACCATCTCCCGTACAATATACATACAGTCAGAAAATCAGTCAGTGAGATCGTTTTACTTTTTGTCATTTTACGCCGTTCTGTGTTTGCATGTTCACAGTAAAAAAAAATTCTAACTTTTTTTTCTCAAATTTTCTCTAAATGTATTGCCTGACGAATTATATTTGAGACAGTAAATTGATCGGAAGACAATCGGGTGTAACTGTGCCATAATTAAATATTTCGAAGAGGGGCTCTCGGTAGCCGAGTGTCAAGAAATTATTTCTTTAAGAATTCTGTTCTGTGTTATCGATAGCTATCCTTCTAGCCGTCGTCCATTACAGAATTTCCGTGACCACAATCCGAAAACCTAACTCAAATAACAGCATTAGCAGCAAAATCAACATATTCTAGTTCACTCAAGGGAGAAGCGGTCAACAGTTGTCAATGACGTCAAGACATCATGATGTTCCAGATGCCAAAATCCGTACCGCTGATCAGTTCTCGATGCACTTGACTCTCTGATTTAGATTGCACAACCCCGGCTCCCAACAAACACACACATTGACGCCAATCATGCCATTATGTTTGTTGATTCATTCATGAATATATCCGACCAACTCGTATATCCATCTCATGTGCAAATAACAGCACGAATAATACACAGCTTTCTGCAATTAGAATTGTCAATAGCTGTAATTGCTTGTACTGTGATTAATGTTCGGAAGCTCGTCGAAAGCAGCAGTGAAGAAATACGTGTATTAACCGGATAATATGCGCGTGTCAAGGTTACCCGATCAGTAAATCCTCACACCTGTTTGTCGTCATGGAGACACAGCTATACTGTATTGTTGCATTTGCTTAGACGCGACATAACTTCCACTACAAGCTCATTTCGAGTACTTTGCCAACAACGACAGCACTGTCTGTTGGGAAAAGGTTCTCTATGCACTTAACTAAGACCATATCAAATGGGCGTACCATCATATTCCAGACATGGGTTCATAGATATTTTGGAGCATCATATCACATGATCATATTTTTAATGTTATATCTGACCGTAGCTGACAATCAGAAAGCTGGTGATGACGAAGCACGTCTAACGTTGCCACTATACTCTGCCAAACCCCTCCAGATGACGAAGCACGTCTAACGTTGCCACTATACTGTGTCAAACCCCTCCAGATGACGAAGCACGTCTAACGTTGCCACTATACTGTGCCAAACCCCTCCAGATGACGAAGCACGTCTAACGTTGCCACCATACTGTGTCAAACCCCTCCAGATGAGGAAGCACGTCTAACGTTGCCACTATACTGTGCCAAGCCCCTCCAGATGAGGAAGCACGTCTAACGTTGCCACTATACTGTGCCAAGCCCCTCCAGATGACGAAGCACGTCTAACGTTGCCACTATACTGTGCCAAACCCGTCCAGATGATGAAGCACGTCTAACATTGCCACTATACTGTGCCAAGCCCCTCCAGATGAGGAAGCACGTCTAACGTTGCCACTATACTGTGCCAAACCCCTCCAGATGATGAAGCACGTCTAATGTTGCCACTATACAGTGCCAAGCCCCTCCAGATGAGGAAGCACGTCTAACGTTGCCACTATACTGTGCCAAGCCCCTCCAGATGAGGAAGCACGTCTAACGCTGCCACTATACTGTGCCAAGCCCCTCCAGATGATGAAGCACGTCTAACGTTGCCACTATACTTTGCCAAACCCCTCCAGATGATGAAGCACGTCTAACGTTGCCACTATACTGTACCAATCCCCTCCAGATGATGAAGCACGTCTAACGTTGTCACTATACTGTACCAATCCCCTCCAGATGATGAAGCACGTCTAACGTTGTCACTATACTGTACCAATCCCCTCCAGATGATGAAGCACGTCTAACGTTGTCACTATACTGTACCAATCCCCTCCAGATGATGAAGCACGACTAACGTTGTCACTATACTGTACCAATCCCCTCCAGATGATGAAGCACGTCTAACGCTGCCACTATACTGTGCCAAGCCCCTCCAGATGATGAAGCACGTCTAACGTTGCCACTATACTGTGCCAAGCCCCTCCAGATGAGGAAGCACGTCTAACGCTGCCACTATACTGTGCCAAGCCCCTCCAGATGATGAAGCACGTCTAACGTTGCCACTATACTGTACCAAACCCCTCCAGATGATGAAGCACGTCTAACGTTGTCACTATACTGTGCCAATCCCCTCCAGATGATGAAGCACGTCTAACGTTGCCACTATACTGTACCAAACCCCTCCAGATGATGAAGCACGTCTAACGTTGTCACTATACTGTGCCAAACCCCTTCAGATGACGAAGCACGTCTAACGTTGTCACTATACTGTACCAAACCCCTCCAGATGACGAAGCACGTCTAACGTTGTCACTATACTGTGCCAAACCCCTCCAGATGATGAAGCACGTCTAACGTTGCCACTATACTGTGCCAAACCCCTCCAGATGATGAAGCACGTCTAACGTTGCCACTATACTGTGCCAAACCCCTCCAGATGATGAAGCACGTCTAACGTTGCCACTATACTGTGCCAAACCCCTCCAGATGATGAAGCACGTCTAACGTTGTCACTATACTGTGCCAAACCCCTCCAGATGATGAAGCACGTCTAACGTTGTCACTATACTGTGCCAAACCCCTCCAGATGATGAAGCACGTCTAACGTTGCCACTATACTGTGCCAAACCCCTCCAGATGATGAAGCACGTCTAACGTTGCCACTATACTGTGCCTAACCCCTCCAGATGATGAAGCACGTCTAACGTTGCCACTATACTGTGCCTAACCCCTCCAGATGATGAAGCACGTCTAACGTTGCCACTATACTGTGCCTAACCCCTCCAGATGATGAAGCACGTCTAACGTTGCCACTATACTGTGCCAAACCCCTCCAGATCAGCTGTATATATGTGCTACTCGAAACAAAGAAGAACTGAACTATGCTGCAAATGAGAAAATCGCAGCTTTGGAAGCAGAATTTATTGAAAGTGCTCTATTTTATATGAAAACATATTCACCACACGCGCTACTCAGTTCCTAAACAGCTTGACACGTTGTTAATGAATATACCAGAACTAGCCAAACTAAGATGAGCTGAACCAAAAGATAGGGTAACTGCGGAAGGGAATGATATTTTCATTGCTGAATCACAGACAATTCTGAACGAGTTCGAACGTATAATTTCATTGTTAACCGGACACGCAAGAGAATACAAAATTTAAGGAATGGGTTTGAATGTATAAGTTCATGGTTGGTAATATTCAACCTGCCAAGAAAGAAAACCCAATATTCAAGGAAAATACGTGTGTCTATATCTGCGCTAATAATCGACGTCATCCCGATTTTACAGACCAGATTGTATCTGTTCATCAACCAGTGACTCAATCTTATCATGAAAAGACGATTGAAAATGTCAAAATTTGAAGGTAAAATCTGCCTTTAAGCATTCACAGGAGGACCAGTTATTCGCCATTTTCCACGAAATATGCTGAACGTGACAGACGTAGACCCCGGAGAAGAGCTTGTCGGCATTGCCCCATACGAGATTGTGAATAATTTGAGCAGTCATTCCAACAATACCAAACTCATCAGCCAAACAGAATACATTCTCATCGGCCTCAACATTTGTATCAGTATCGTGTGTTGCATTGGTATAATTGGGAATTTGTTTCTTATCCTGACTATTTTACGACTTAAAAGTCTACGGATGTCCCCTACATATATTATATTGTTAAGTCTGGCGTTGGCAGATGCATGTGTGTGTTCTAGCTGGTATTTGGTATTTATACCCGACATTCCGGATGCAATTTGCAAACTGTACTTTATCAACATATATTCGACGGCCGGACTCAGTGCTTACCACTTGGCTCTGTTTTCTTTGGTACGTTACCTGACTCTTCTAAAGCCGTTCTTTGCCAGACGTCATTTGACAGCCAAGAAGGTGGCGTGGTTATGTGTTTTTCTATGGATTCTGTTGTATGCGTACAATTCAACAGCAATGCTCTGGACAGGACGAGGTACTTTCAGAAATAATGCCATCGAGATTTCGTGTATCATAAAGAATAATAGCGGAGTTTACATCATCGTATATTGCGTTCTCTGTTTCTTCATCCCTCTGATTGTCGTCGTTACATTCCATGGAATTAAAGTCTATAAGCTTGGCAAGAGATTGGTCAACTCTGAGAACGAAACTCCGAGAAAAACTGTTTCTGGACGAGCTGTGTTGGCAATGACGTCAATCTTTGTTTTATCCTGGACACCGCCGAATATCTTCGCGATGATTGTCTTTACGTTCCATGTACAACTACCACCGTCGGATTTTACCATTGGAACTCTCATAATAGGCCTGATTGTCCTTAATAGTGCCATCAACCCCTTCTTGTATTTCTTCATGTCACCAACTGTGAGAAAAAGTGCGTTTTCGTTCGATTCAAATCCGAATATTTCCGTGAATTGTTTACCAATGAATGTTTTTCACAGATCGGACAGTAATGAATCACAGAGATGAACCGGTAATGTAAAAGAAACTTGTCCAGTTGAAAACAAAATGCTTCGATATTGCGCAGGTTTATGATCAAGTTCAATATTTACATCATTTTGATTATTTACACCATTAGAAACTTCAAATTTAATTGCAAAGTATATTTACAACTGTTTTGAAAAACGAAAAACGGTAACAGTAAAAGTTTCTAGTCATCAGTCATGTTAGTTCTCTATATCGCATCCCGTTGTATTCTAGTCATATATCCTATAAGCAGATGTTCATTTCTGATATAAGTATTGGGAAACATAAAATTGACTACTTGTACGAGTAGTCTCCCCTATATATTGGTAGCTTCTGTGACTATTAAATGTTGATCTTAATGTTCTGGGGACGAGTTGTCTCCCCCTCCATGTTTTCGGTCCATTTGAGATGTTTATACAATAAAGGAACTGAATTGAATTAAATTTTGAATTAGTAGATGGGGTATATCTACCATGCTACTTGAGTATACTATATTATTATTGAGTATACTATATTATTATTGAGTACTATATTATTATTGAGTATACTATATTATTATTGAGTATACTATATTATTATTGAGTATACTATATTATTATTGAGTACTATATTATTATTGAGTATACTATATTATTATTGAGTATACTATATTATTATTGAGTATACTATATTATTATTGAGTATACTATATTATTATTGAGTATACTATATTAGGTGTAGTGAAACACGGAAATTAATTACCACACAAATGTGACACTGGGTGAACATCATTTATCTTGGCACCTCTATTGTGTTTACTATATGTAAATGCAGGACTGTGGTGAGTAATGAAAAAAGGTAGCTCTATTCGCAGATGATTTCAAGTGTATTACAGAAATTAAGGGAACAACAGATTGCGTGCAATTTCAAACAGCCTTCAACGAATTAGTAAACTGGAGTATTTTGTGGGACATGCCTTTCAATGCTGATGATTGAAAAGTACTGTCTGTCAAAAGAAAACGAACCCCTGCAGCGTTTAGGCGTCACGTCAAGTTACTCAAAGCACTTTCTCGATGCCTTCAAGATGAATCGTGAAATTTCACGCCTGAAACCGGAAGGGCAGAACCGGGAGACCTGGCGACGTCTCCCGGTTTGCTCTCGGTTCTATCTCGATCGAAACGTCCTGGTTTTCGAGATTGTTACTCGAAGGAATTCCCGATTGCTATACGTTCGTATTTTGCTGCCATTAATTTGGGCGTTTCTTAGCTTCTCAGGCGACGAGAGTGTGGCACTCGTCGTATATGTATATTGTTGTCCAAAATAGAATCCAGTGAACGGATTTTCTTTTAAAAGATGTTTTCATGTTATTGCTTTTAATCGATATATCCTTGTCCTGATATTTCCAGAATTCAATTGAAACAAAACGTTTCATTTATCTATATAATTAATGAATATATAATGGAATAATCTTGAATGATGATTGAATATATCTGACTAGTATCGGACCCGGAATAAATGAAACATCAACTGGATTTGATCTGAATAATAATGATATAGAAGCATACCTTCATCATTGTACGATAACATTATTTTCGACCAAACATGTATTGTTGCAACCGATAAATGAGAGTTTGACCGGTGTACTAACCTCGGTGTGTAACTTGTTTTATAATTTGGTAGCATTCATTGCAGTTTCTGTTTTCCCGAGAATTACTTCCTTGTGACATATTTCAAATAATGGAGATCATATAAAGAAGTTTATTTTTGATATAAGCTTTTCCAGGAGATCATCGACTACATAGCCACGTGAAATGACGTCTCTGTCGACGAGACATAGTTTATACCCCTCTTGTTCTTCTACCCGGGGTACGAGTTTGTCCATCACCCAGTCTTGGTCCTCTGGGCTATACACAACGTAGGCATCATAGCAGTAAAGAGTGACGTCATCAAGTTCAGTATACTGATTCAACCTCGATGGACACAGGAGGTAAATATAGCGAATATGATTTTTGTATTTGAGGCCAATCATCACAGCTATAATTACTATGGCAACCAGGCCGCTTAGCGATGCACCAATAGGGATAAATATGTTTCCTTGTTCCTCATTACAATCTTGGTCGGTGGGGTTGAACTGCAGTAATGGTATTTTTCTCCATTTAGGGGGGCTGGCACAAACATACTGATTCATATCGCCCAGGTCGATATTCGTCTCATTTATCCATTTCCTGAACCAGACAAGTCCACAAGTACATGACAATGGATTCAGGCCAAGATTCAGTTTTTCCAATCGCGAAAGCAAAGTTTGAGGGAATGAAGTCTCGTTCACCACACTGATTTGATTGCCGTTCAAATTGAGTGCAGTTAACTGTGTAGCATTGATAAAATATCTGGATTTCAACTTTGAAATCCTGTTAGCTGATAAGTCTAAAACACCTAAAGATGGCAGTGTTCCAAACAAGGTACGCGGAATGACATGTAATCGGGTTTTTCCAAGACCTAGATCATTTAATTTTTGAAGGGGCGCAAACATTTGTCTGAGTTGGTTTTTGGTTACCTCGTTTAGGTCATTGTTACTCAAGAATAGTTTTCTAAGATTTGGACAACCCTTGAAGACATCAAAGTCCTGCATTATGTATTTGAAAGTGAAGTGCAAAGATCCCAACCGCGATATTTCAAGGGATTCGCTGATCAACGCATTCTGTTTAATATATTTTATTTTGTTGCCCTCAATGTTTACCTCCGTTAACTTTGGCATTTCGGCGAACAAATTATTTGGTAGATTATGAATATTGTTTGATCGTAAACTTAATTTTTTCAAAGACACCAATCCTTTGAACTGTGAATGAGTCACTCTTGATAAGTTCTTGTTTTTCTCGAATACTAAGGTCTCCAGCTTGGGGCAGAGCTTTTTGCCCTCATCGTCAGCGAATTGCGGCATGGTTATAAACCTATTACGGCTGAGGGACAATTCCCTTAAAAATGTCAGGTTTGTGACATTTAGTTGGTGTAATTTGTTGCTATCCAGTTTCAATTTTTCCAAGTTCGACGCGGTCGAGAGGGCATCTCCGGAAAATTTTTCAATCCAGTTGTCCTCCATGCTGAGGAATTTTACTGAAGTATCGGAAAGACAACCGAAAAATCCGTGTGGTATCCTTGTCGATGACATATTTTTCAGTGTTATTTCTGTAATTCCAGTGGCTTGCAGATTACATACTACTTCCTTAATTTTAATCGGGGGTATGCGGTTTCCGCTCAAGTCTATGCTCGAGTTCTGGCCGAATGTCACAAAGAGAAATGAGTCACTCGACAAGCGCTCCACTCTGCAGCGTGTGAGGCCTAGATATTTCAACGTTAACTTCGTGATATTGGCCATTGTATTCTTGTTTATAAACTTCAGATACGAGCGGTTCATTGAGAGCCACTCAGTATCCCGTGGCACTTCCGGTACGTAGCTGAAATCTTTGCACGAGACAGACCGGTTTTGCGAACAAAGGCAGTGGTCAGAACATATCTAGAGAGATCTAGAAACATTGCCTGCTTTATTTGAGTTCCATCTACGAGCCATATCTGGGCGACCGATGAGGCAAAGTGTAGTCCCAACGAACACAAAATGTAGATAAATTTACAAGCGTCTAGTCCGTCATTCATAATCCAGCCGTCGTCCATTAGAGAATATCCGCGTCCATAATCCAAAGACCTATTCCATATTAAATATAACAGTATTAGCACCAAATTCAAAAAGACAATCATAGTATGCATAAACATAGGCTTGTTTCCTGCAAGAGAGAAGCGGTCAACAGTTTTCAACGATGCCGGCAAGACATCATGATGTTCCAAAAATATCAAATCCGTATCGCTGATCAGTGTTCTTAATCCATAATATTCGTTGTAAAGTCGTCATCTAAAGAATGATGTATCTCAGTCACGCTTTGATTGTGACTGTTCATATGAGTACCATGAGGATCTTGAAGTACATGGGTTCATACGGCCCCTAGCCCCGGGTTAAGCGGAATTAGACACAAGTTACGAAACGTAGCGCCATAGATCTTGCACGCTACGTTCGTATTTTGCTATCAGCATGCGATATGTATCGCCAAATTTGAGAAACTTTGAGTGGAGGCGCTTGGTGGAATAGCCCTGTTTTATAAGTTTCTGCAACAATGTTTTGTGACGTTGATTAAAATCATCACATTTGACACAGGATCTAGCAAATGTTACTAAGCGAGATATGTATACGCCATATGCAGGTCCCACTGGAATATTACTATCCAGAAAGGGATAGTTTACTATGTCGAAATTGTAATCATCTCTTTTGTCATAAAGTCGACGAGAGAGAATGCCCGCTTCATTTTTATAGAGATAGAGATCTAAATAAGATGTGCCTGTAGGGCTATCTGTAGTTTCCTTCAAATCCAGTGAAGGTGGATATATATCCTTCACTGCGTCATTTATATAGCGATTATCCACAGCGAGAAGATCGTCTATATAGCGTTTGGTGAATGAGAAGGAACGGGCTTTGAATGGATCGGTTTATGAAAGCGCCTGCATATAGTCATATTCATAAGAGAACAGATACAGGTCAGCCAACAGGGGTGCACAATTAGTACCCATTGGAATACCTATATGCTGCTGATATATTGTGTTGCCAAATTTCACATAGATATTTTTAATGAGAAATTCAAGCAACTCTATAAACAAAGAAACATCCCATGAATGATATCTCTTGTATGTAGTCGAGCTAAAGAATGCTTTATGGCTTCCGACATTAATATATCTACGATCAGTTTTCTTGAACACAGATACTATTAATGAACTTATACGGTCAATAAGGTCCTGATGAGGGATTGTAGTATAGAGAGTCGAGAAATCCCATGTGGATACATGTCTGTACGGTATGTGACCTTTAGCATCAAGTTCTTCCGTAAGACATTTTGAGTTTTTCAATATCCACATGCACTCAACGCCAGAGTTCTTAGAAATAGTGGCGCAATACCTTTCCCAAAATGCTTTTACCTCCTGAAGGGCCCTCGTCAATAGGGTTGAAAGAAGCTTGGTGGTGCAGCTTCTAGAACCAGCTATGAATCTAGCTTTGTATGGTGATTTATGCATTTTGGGAGTCCAGTATATTTTTGGTATGTCGTTATGATTGGTTGGAAGACAAATACCTCTTTCCCTGAGAAACTTTTTGTGATTATTAAATAAATCTTCCAGAGTAAATGCAGTTTGGGAGTAAGTAGACGTATTTGATGAAGATATGTCTACACTCAATTCTTTAACCAGCACCTGGTAATAGTAATATTTACATATGAATATTATATTATTCGGAGCTTTGTCTGCTGGGACTATGACGAATTTACTCTGGAGATTTGCTAGAACCTCTTGGGAATTGAGGTTTCTCAGTACTTGTTTTGCTTGGGGAAGAGTACTTCTGTCAATATGGCGGATTGTTTCAACGACCATGCTCTTGGTGAGGTCCAGCCAATCAGCGAGTACTGTAGGCTCAACTTTTTCTCGCTTAGACCAATCAATAACGTACTGTTCTAATGCAGACAGGACTATCTTCTGGTCGGCCTTCAGATTTATTCTTCTTGGCTCTCTATATTTAGGTCCTTTCATCAGGAGTAATTTCAGATCCTTATCACTCACCACATCAAGGTCACCAGTCACAATATGTTTGCATGGTGTATAGATAAAGTTCGACAATTCACAATCACAACTATAGCCTCCTGACGTGAAGTTGTAATCTTTCAAATCATCATGTCCAACTGAAAGCCAACTGCTTTTAACATGACTGATGCGATATTGTCTGGACATTACAGGAATTTCAAAACAGTAACCTGTAAATAAAACGAATCAAATTCGAAGTATAATTTATTAGACTCTTACTTCTAATACTGTAGTTATGGGTTGGGGGTTCTGTCCCAATTAACGAAGTAGATATAGCCAAATTGTAAGTTGTGGAACGTGGACAAAGTGACTGATTTATAATAGCAAGTGTCAGATCCGACATTCAGTATTCAGTCGTCGTCCAAAAAAGAATTTCCGAGTCAATAATCGAAAGACCTAATTCATATGACAGTCAGCATATATTCCAAATGTGCATGAAATAGAAATAAAAAACACAATATGGTTCCCTTCAAGATGGAAGCGCTCATCATTTCTCAATGATTCCAGCAAGACATGATGATTTGAAAGATTACAAATGTGAGTACCGATTGACTACCGGCGACAACTCCATAACAGGGGCAATTTTTCCAATGAAAATCATGTTTACAAATATTTAACCTGTCTAAGACAACCTGTGAAAATCGAAGGTCCAATATCCAATATCAAACTAGATTCACACAGCTCATAACACATTCAAGACTACGATATTTTCATTCATAACCTATTATGCTATTCATCTATCAAACTACGAAAGCCATTGCCCCGAGCATTACGACAGTGAAATTAATTGCGTCTTTAAGGTATTTAAGAATTATAAAACCACCAACCTGAGATGCCTTTGAAATCGAGTCGCCAACTAATTCACTGGCTTGGATTGCCGTTGGAAGTACCAAAACTATGTAAGGACCGAAGTGCATAATGATATAATAAACAAGGAAGTTTGCCCACAGAATTCCCAAGGTTAAAAATTAGTTATTATCAGCCAACAAGGGTTCAGGCTTGTATTAAAATAGATTTGTGATATGGTTATCTACATTGCTCTAATCTATAATCGCATAAACATCCTCGTATATCGGTAAGAGCCATGTGACTAGATTGACTTAATATGTAGGCCTGTAGCATACCAACGGAAATGTTAACTCGGAATGGCATGTGGGAATAAAAAGGCTACGAGAATTTGGGGTATAGTGATAGCGCATAGGCACCAGGTCGGACAGCCAGTCTTTGCCCACAAATGATTTCCTCAATATTTGCATTTTTGGCGCACAAATCCACTACCCAACAAGAGCTCCCCTGTCTAAAGAGTGGGTGGTGATCACTGGGGCGTAAAACGGTTTTATGGAAGGATACCGAGACCACTCGACTGAGAAGCACACTGCTATTTGGCGCTTAAACAATATTTATTAACTTAGACTTTGGATTTATTGGAAATTACAATCGTACTGTGACCCAACACAGTAACACAGTAAATGAGTATAACGATACAAATATATACTTCCTCCGGAGAATTGCCCATATGACAAAGGCATGTATTA
This sequence comes from Hanleya hanleyi, assembly GCA_036873755.1. Taxonomy (NCBI): domain Eukaryota; kingdom Metazoa; phylum Mollusca; class Polyplacophora; order Lepidopleurida; family Hanleyidae; genus Hanleya; species Hanleya hanleyi. Next base: position 132,839 of record JAVTVY010037939.1, on the reverse strand, counting down.
CATACAAATACACAGTTTTATCTGAACTTTACATGAATACACAATATCTTTCGACTTTCCTTCGCGAGTCTGAGGGGAATGATTCCAATATATAAAAAAACACACTAACATATAAACATGTAGAATTAAGCCGAGCAATACAATACAGATGAAAACTAAACTAACTTAATTGCAGCACTATAAAAGTCAAACATTTTGTAACTCAGGTGTACTCAACAATAACAGCAAGAAGAACAACACAACGACTAACAGTTTCCCATTCTACAAAGCTACATATAGACAGAAACATGAAGGTCACCCAAGGCTTCTTAGATAGTCAATCAGTGTCTTTATTACTAAATTTGTATATAATCCTGTTGTATTTACTTCCGAATGTCTGACCGCAGCGTCTACATGTACTAAACAGTAACAAGCGTTAGTTCAGAGTGGTTTATGTATAACAGAGATTTAGCTTAGCGCAATCCTAGGAGTTCAACTCTAAGCATGGCAAGCGGTCTTTGTGTTGCTTTTCAAACGTCTCCTTTGAATATCCAATCAAATTTGAAATCGATTTGAGGTATATACTGGCTTCTGTTGACGCTTGTCTCTTGCAGGAAACTAGCCTATGTTTATGTATACTATGATTGTCTTTTTGAATTTGGTGCTAATGCTGTAATATGGAATGTGGAATAGGTCTTTGGATTATGGACGCGGATATTCTTTAATGGACGACGGCTGAATTATGAATGACGGACGAGATGCTTGTAATGGACTGCGATATATCAACAGATCTATGACATCGCCAAGCCGTATTCTGAAGAGAAAGCGTGTCACATTCGGGCAAGGCGAGTACATGAGTCCGTTTAACACAAGAGAATTCAGCTTTCCATCTTTCAAAATTTTAAGTAGGAAGAGAGGAAATCTCTACATCGCTCTCATATTCGAGCTTTCTATCTTGCACAATTAAAAGTAGAAAGATGGAAAGCCCGACATCGCCCCCGTATTTCAGGTTTTCATCTCACGAAATTGAAAGTAGAAAGATGGAAAGCGCGATATCGCTTTCGTATTCCAGCTTTGCAAATGGTTTTATGACATGTAGGAATACGAGAGCGAAATACTTGTTAAACTTAATCTCGTTTCTTCCAACGTTCAGCATTTACATTTTACGATATTTCTTTAAATTGATGCACCACATTCGCTGGCGAAATGAAGGGTTATGTTGTCGGTTAACACTATGTCATAAAACATCGCAAAATGAATCTGTTGAATTTATGGAGCAAGATGGAACCATCGGACCAATTTTAATTCGGTCCACGATTTGAGGACCGGACAAAACACATGCTCACAGTAACGCAATTTTCACTACAAACACAACTTCAGATGTATGCTAAACTGACATCTTGCACTTGTTTCTCGAGACTTTTTTAAAGATTTAAAGGCGGATAACGTACGTATTGTTTCTATGAAGTGTCAGAGATTGGCTGATAAAACCAAAAGACTAGATGTGTTGCACTATTTTAAGAAAAAAAGGTGTTTCTATCATATGTCTTTAAGACACCCACACAACAAAATTGAACAAACTTAAGAATGAATTGGGACTGGACGCCTGGGTGAGCCCCTTCAAATCTAATTCGCGCAGAGTCATTATAATTATTCAATAATAATTTCGAATATAAAGTAAACTCTACTGAAAATAATCCAGAATGTAATTTTTAATATCGAATGTTGAGATACATGAAACGCAAGTTACGAATATTTACTGTCCAAATTATGATAAACCCTCATTTTATAATAATATAAAGAAATCAGAAATTCATCTGTTACCATATGCGGGGATTGAAATTTAGTTATGAACCCAGACCTAGATATAGAAAATTATAAACACCTTAATATAACCCAAACGCTAGAAAAACTGTACCGTAATAAATGTTAAGGGCAAAGAGAAAGCGCATTTGCCGATAGCTGGAGGATAACACACGAATATACGTGGCGATAGAAAAACCCATGGAAAGAAGCTAGATTAGATTTCTTCTTAACAAGGCAGGCTGTATTCAGTATACCAACAAAATCTGATATAATCCCTGGGTATAAAACAGACCATTCGGCAATAACCTTAGACTGTCAATTTACAAACATTGAGAGGGGACGCGGTTTCTGGAAGCTAAATTGCTCATTGCTTCGAGCTAAACAGTACGTGGACCTAGTAAATCATCTGGTTGACAAAACAATAGATGAATACGCCCCATTACCATATAGTAGAGATCAACTGAGAAATATACTCTCTATCGAAGTACAACTATGCATAGATAATCAATTGTTCTTAGAGACACTATTGATGAAAATTCGAGGCGACACCACTAAATATTCGTCGATTAAGAAAAAGAAGAAAACGAAAAACGAAACTGATTTGGAGGCGAAAATAGCAAGTTTAGAGGTTTAAGTAGGTAATGATTTAAAGAACGACACCAAACTGAACGAATTAGCAGTGACAAAAAGGACTTAGTAAGAGATAAGAAATAAAGATACAAGGAACAATAACGAGAACAAAGGCACAGAAATAACGTCATCAAAGCGACCATCTTGGGTTTTTTCAAGTTTTCTCCAAGCTATATCCAAGGGTGTAGTGTTGTAAGTTTCAGCTCCAATTAGGGGAGGGGGGCTTCCAGGTCTGGACATGTCCATAAAAGAGTTTCCGCGTCAATAATCGTAATCAAAGTACTTAAAGTACTGATATCGGGTTTACTTGCATCAGAGGAGTTTATTAGTGTCATATTTGGGAAGAATGGTGGTGTTCGCTTGACATACGGAATCGTCCTCCAGCTGTTCAGTTTGAAGGGCCAAACTTTCACTTTTATCAAAAGGATATGAAATGGACTTTTTTGTACAGCCTTCATGCTGAATTATAAGACCCGAAATAATGAAGGACTGCAGATGCACGAAGACGGATTTATGGCTCACTAAAGTTGGTAAGTTGGCTTATTTTCGTATTTTTAGGCACTTTTCGGTGTGGATTTTCTCGTTACAAAAATAGGACACCTTTAACCAAAACCAATTTTAGCTATTTTGACTAACAAATAAGTCTAAATATGATTTTGGTTAAAGGTGTCATAATTTTGCAACGAAAATTTTGGAGAGAAAATGTCGACTGTAAATGCACCGAAAAGTGCAAAATACGGCAGGTTTGAACCACTGTAAGTCTGGTTGTGTTTGTCTGTGGGTCTTGATTATTCTTTATCTATTCAAATGGTCAATTTGGTGCTTTTTAGACAAAACTTAGCCCCACCAGCTGTGTGTATCAAAAACGCATTGAGGACGATTCCCTATCTAAAGTGAAGATCATCTTTGTGATCTTGCACTATATATGAATCATAACTTTTGCTGTAAGGTAGCTTACCAAAGATTAAAAAATGTTCAAAAATATTAAAATTCATATTCGTAATAATAATTCATAAAGTGCCATATAGTTATAGAACAACCTCAAGAATATGTGTGTAAAGTTGAAGTTTCAGATCTATATATCATGTACCAATTTCGAGTTCTTGCATTTGAAAGAGTGACTAAAAAAACTGATGGGACAATAAGTGCTGGTCCTATATTACTCGCTGGTTATCCTGCTATTGCTTTGTGGCGCAGTGACTTCCTGGCATCAGCCCCACATAATAGCCAGATAGGATCGGTTGTCGCTGGACCGTGGAGAATGACTATCCGTCTCGCCGTAACAAATGCTACCAGATAAAGGCAACTTTTAAAAGAAATTGGAAAGATAAAATTTACTGCGATAATCTCCCAATTATCACGTTCAATGCACAAGCCACCGTGTATATGACTGTCAGAGAGAAGAACGGTATTTTTTTTATGACAGGGTTCGTGCGCCTTCAGAGGTTCAAAATTCCATGACTTTTCTATGACCAATTTTTGAAATTTCCGTGACCTCTAAACAACGCTTTTCATACAAGTTCTAGATCAGACATTCATAACTCAGCCATCGTCCATGTCTGACTTCATATTGAAAGACAGTCTATCTATATCAGTGTGACTGTATTTGTTTCAAACACCACACTATTTCCGGTTCCAATGTCTAATTTGTTGAAAGAAAGCCAGAAATACCCTCGCGATGATCTCCGGCAGATGTTGGCATATGGCCACGGTCGTGCAGGGTATTGGTCGTCTCACCGTTCGAGGTAGAAGTTGAAGCTCGGGCATAGTCAGAAATGCCGGTATGTTCATGTGCTGTCCGCCCTGATTTTTCTGTCCATGCGTAATGTGTACCCTGTAATCTTTGTATGGCTCCGACCATCGTCCATATTGGACAGATCCACATTTGTTTGACATATTGTGTACGTTGCTGTCCTCTCACCGTGACGGGACAACCACAGTTATAATCATCCATTCTCAGCCAATGTTCACTAAATTTGCATTTTCCCGGCATCGGCAAAATTAGCCCAAAGCTAAATTCCAAACCAACGAACAATGGTGACTGCAATTTGACCAGTTCAAATGGGACTGTTCTGGATGCAAGACGGTACATCTTCGGGAAATTTATGACCTATTCCAAGGTTCTTAGCGTTACATGTACATGATCAGGTCAGGGCATTTGCAGCATTTCTGTTCTTCATTCAATACATAGTACTGTTCATACGCCCGATGATATGTACTTTTGTTGCTAACATTATGCAAGTTTTGTCGTTAAAAAAATAAAACTGAACGTACTTGTAGGCCTACTCGTTTGAAGCAGCAGACATTATAAATTTAGTTGACCTACATTATGCATTGAAGATCAACCATTGAAACGCGGAAAACAACGAATTACGTCAATTATACAGTATTTTCGCCTGCATGTTGTCTGATCGTACTATTCTTGTTTATCTGATGATGCTAAAAATAATGATCTTGTGAACTTTGGGATAGGCCTAGGTCATAAATTTTCTGAAGATGTACCATTTTGCGTTCTGGATACGTCAATTAGTATAGATGTCAAGAGCGTGAGCCAATCAGCTATCGACATTATGACCTCGACCAATACACGTCACAGAATATGAATATTAATTCAGCGGGAAACAGTCACGAGTTTAGTTCAACCAATGGGCTACACAAAATATGTAAATGAGCTGTCTGACCTCGTTCCAATCTGGCGAAACTCGGTCACCAGCAAACACGTTTCACGGCTGTTTGGATTTTTATTCCGCAACAAATTTCGCTGAACTTCAGAGAATAACTTAGCTTTTTCCACTCATTTTCCCCGGACTCTGTACATACATTTCCTCTGACTTTCCATGTCCTTTCAACGAAATTCCATTACTCTTAGCGCCTGGAATTGCATGGCTTGTGCGAGGCCTGTTGTGAATGCTCTAAGGGGCATCAAATGAGAACAGTCTCCGGGCAGGAGATCAAAACTACACATGTGCAGAAGAAAAAAGAAAAAAAATCTGAAAAGTGATACTAATATAGGGTTTACCCTTGGTAAACCCGATAAAAATCATGGAAAAATGTCTACAATAGACAGCAATGTGTATAGACTCAGAAATTTCAGCTGCACAAAGACAAAGACCAAGAATCTTACATGAAGTATCTACCTGTTTTAATCGCATTAGTTTAGAATACAATATTTTGAAACACGCTGAAAACAATTCAAGACGGAATTTGAAAACCTGAGGCAGACCTTGGATGATTGTAATTTCTAAACTAGGCTTCTCAAACGACTTGAAATTCAAAGAAGATTCTACTGCACAAAAGTTGCTTCAATTAACGTAGAATCAGTCCATTGTTCCATTCAAAACATACGCTCATGAATCACACTTGATTGCACGAATTCTTACTTTTCCAAACAAAATATATTACCGATCCTGTCGGAATGTTCACAATTAAAATAAGCAAAAAGTAAGAGAATATCAGAATATATTTGGAGTGTCACAGTTTCGAAGTATTATGTCACAGTTTGCTGGGTTTCTGGGTCAGTTGCGCATATTGGGACTGATAAAGATATTCACGGTAAAGAAGCGATTCCATTGGCTGACGCATGTATCTTCTCCTGTATCTCCGCCATCATTTCTTTTAAAACGAAAACAAAATTCAACCTGCTAAGTCAGTTATATTTTTGACAAGATTTAAATGTTGTGTCTTCTGACAAGGAAGAAGGAAATATTATTTAATGTTTCAAAGCTAGTTTGTTTGAGTTATCTAATTCAATTATACAAGATTTTGCGTGCGTGCCAGATCATGTGTTCCCAGATTAGATCATTATGTTGTGGATTTTTAATTAATGATAATAATCAGACAACAGTGCTTATCTGACTCATCACATGGTTCACTTAAAATCATTATCTTTTTAATGCATATTTTAACATGATAAAGGCCTTGTATTTCCTGTTATTTGGTCAGTTTGTTTTACAGATTCTCCCATCAAAATCATTATGCGACGTTTTAGGGATTTCGAAATATCACGCATTGACGTTATAGCTTTTTATTTCGATATATTTCCTTCGCATACACTATCATTTGGAGACAAATTCGATATAGATGTTAGAGATTTTCAAAAGAAAACTACTCCTCTTGGAAAGGTTACAAGATCTTCGTGCACTTAACCCTACCTGCACTTTCCGACCCTCCTGTTGTTTTTCCCCTCCTATCTCTGAAACGACAAAAACTTTAGAGCTGACACTCCGTGACTTTGTAGTTTATCATATTGGGGTCATTTTGAATCTATTTGCATAACCTCCAAGCAGAGGATGGGTAAATTAAAAATGGCGACCATGTGTGATAACAGAAAAGTGGTGTTTTCGTTATTATTTTCTTTAAAATTTCTGCTTTTCTGCTATGAAAAGCGGACAAAAGGTATTTTACTTCACATCAGGCTTATTATTTACTAATTTATCATGCAGTTTTTGCGAAGAAAACACGCAAATAACAAATAGTGACCAAAAAATTCGTCCAAAAAATTCTTTATGAATATGACGTCACTGTGACGTCATTTCGAAGGCCAACTTGGATTTTGTTTTACATTGTCTAGTAGAGCTTGACCCAAAGATTTATTGTGTAAGGTTTTGTATTGTTCAGCACTCTAGCCTTAAGAATAGCAAAAAATATAGAGGCACTGGCTTATAAATTTTAAATTAAATATAAAAAATATTTGAACTTTTACATTCATTTTACAAAAGCTCACATTTCAATTTCAAGTTTGCAAGAAACATGTTTAAAAACGATTCTGAGCTTTGCCCATTTTTGGTACACAGATTTCGCTTTGAATTTTTTATTCAAATGGGTTTTATAGTGTTATAAAATAGGTGCTCATAATCACCGTTTGAAATGATTTCCACGGTATTATATATAAAGTTTAAGCTCGCTATGGGTTGATAATTTCGTTATATTCAAATTGTTCCCAGCAAATAAGTAACAGCAACAACTACTATTAACTACTTAACCTATTTGGCGTGAAGGCAGCATAATTCCCCTCCCTCACCAGATGACCCCACGCCAAATAGATTTAAGTGGTTAGACCTGTTGTTGTTGTTGTTACTTATTTGCTGAAAAAAAGTTTGAATATCACAAAATAAATAAACTGCAGAGGGCTGAAATTTTCCCGAATCTTATTGGTGTCATTTTCGGATTATTTGCACAATCCTAGGTACATAGGATCATGGGTAAAATCAGAAAGTTACTTTTCTGTCTTTTCGCTCCATTTTTGGAATTGTACTTTCCTAAAAGGGCATAAAAGTAATTTATTTTGCTTCAACTAACTATTCTCGATCATATTTATTAGTGTTTCAGAGAAGAAATTGAAGAAAAATAATCGGTAAAAACGAAGTTGCCCCAGATATGTCGTATGGAAAGTTTCGGCATTCTACACCGAGGTGTAACGAAAATAAATAGTGGGGAGGGGACATGTCGCAGGCCTGGAAAGGTTAAACCCTACGTGGCTGAGTATTCAAAGAGACAAACGGCAAAACTGTCATGTTCAACATTGAATTGATGATGCTTTGAAAAAGGTACATTATTGTTTCTACTGAGATAACTAGGCTGATATGATTTGGAGCGGAAAGAGGGTTAGAGCAACTGTCTTAACGTAACACTTTGTCTGTTATGCACGGCTATCTGATGAATGTCAAATCAATTGTTGAATTAGGTTCCAAGAATAAGGTAATCAATTTATCCGCCTGTCTTCAAATGAATTTCCTTTTGTTTTTCAATTTCGCAAATCTGACTGGATACATAATATTTGCGAAAGAGAGCTCCCACATATTTGTATAAGCACCCGGCATTGGATAAATTCGCCCCAATTCTTTCCAAGCCTATTACGCCGCTGTTAAACACCTATTTTTGCTGGGTGTTATATTTTCCTTTACCAATGGGCAAATCAATTATTAATTATAAGAGGGCATAAGTCGAGGGCCATTTGAGTCCAATAGTAGTTGGAGAGGTGGGAAAAATTGATGATGCCTGTCGACTAAAAAGCAACCGTATTACTCTGCAGGAAAGCTTCCCTTGGCACTTCGCATTCAGACCCAATAATTCGATGGATTCGCGGTCGTAACTGCAATTTGATACGGTAGCTCGGGAACTGTGATGACAGATCAGCTCAAACAAATGACCCATATGATGTTAATGGATGAGCAATGAGGACGCCTGATGGAATAAACGCCCCAATATGTTCAAAAAAGGTGAATGGAAGAATACAAAAAAAAACACACCTGCAATGCCAGACGTCATACAGCTTAAACTTCCCGCCAAAACAAGAAACCTACATATATTTGTCGAGTGACATGTACAGAGGGCGGGCCTCGGGAACTAACAGTCCACGAGCAGAATCCTACCATATACAGGTAATAAATTGGGTCGATATGAAAGAGGTGGGAAAAATTGACGACGTCTGGCGACTAAAAAGCAACCATATGAAAGCTTCCCTCGGCACATCATATTCAGACCCGAGAATACGATGGATTCTGGGTCGTTGCCTATGACAAATTCGTATCCATCGTCATATTTGTTTGAGATACAAAATTAAGCATACATCTACATGTTTCTCGTGATTACCAAGTGTATTTTCTAATGTCCTCTAATTGTTTTCCATCGCATCTGTTCAGCATTTGGCAGCAATGATTAGTTTGTTGGAAAGTATATTGAAGCCCATAGGATCTTCTTTTATACAGATGTTGAGCTAGTCGTTCATCAAAATTTGTATAATTGCCAAATATCTTAGCATATAATTTATAGTTCGTGGGCTGAGTAGGCCCACCTAGCACTCCCCTCACCCCCCACCACTCTCCGAAACTATGATTTTTTAGTACTTTGGAATGTGCCGAAGAAGAAAATATATGTTAACACGCGAGATATTGGGATGAACTGGCAGATCAGAGAAGTTAAAAATTGCGCCTAACGCCTTTATTTTGCGTTTACGGTAAGGGGGTGGGGTTGCTGAAATGTTCCTAACTTTTTTTATTTGTTGTCCAATTGATGGAAATGAGGTATCTTTTTATTCAGCATAAATGGAGGAATCAGTCCAAAACAGCAAACGTTCTAATATGTCAACATTATGACGTCAGTAGGGGGCCATCTCCAAATTTCACGAAAAAAATGTCAAAATTGACAACTAAAAGCACTACTGATAACTAGTCATACTGATAACTAGTCATAACTTGGTTTAATATGTTGTTTTTATTTGTATTTTGTGCTTCAATACATTGAAATATTTCCAATGTTGTATACTAGCACTAACATCGATAAATAACTTAGCACTATGTTACTTGTGCAATGAATAGCAGGGGTGGGGTTGCTAAAATGTCCTTAACTTTTTTATTTGTTGTCCAATTGATTGAAATGGGATATCTTTTTATTCAACATGAGCCGGAGAATCAGGCCAATATAGTAAACTTTCTAATATTTACTTATTGTGACGTCACTAAGGGGTCATCTACTATTCTCATATGAAATATTTTTACCAAAATTGTTACCTAAAATGGTTCAAATGATTCTGTTTTGGTTAGCCAAACACATGCAGGATACAAATGTATTTGCTAGTAAGCGCTGAAGTAACATTCAACATAAATATGCAAAGTAGAATATCAAGATTTATTTATTTGAAAAGTTCGTTCGTTTTCGGTATGGGGGCAAACTTACCTAAATAGTTATAACTTTTTTATTCCTTGCCTAATTGATTGAAAGGAGGTATTATATATGCAACATAAACTGCGATACCGGATATTAACAATGGTGCGAAGGGGTCAAAGGACACTTCCGGTCGCGTGACCCGAACCGGAAGTTGTCACAAGACAGGTGGCGCCCCTTGTCGGAAGTAGATCAATAAGAACCAATTTAGCCTGTCAATGGTCAAAAGTCAATTTAGCCTTTACATCATGTCAATGGTTAAAGGTCATTTCCGGTCACATGACAGTAAACATGGAAAAAACTCAGAGGTAAGATGAGGACCCGGATGTAATACCACAGTACCCGGATGGAAGACAGAGGAACGACGGGAAAAACTCACTGGGAAACCCGGTTGTTGACAAGATCCGAGATGTAAAATCCACCGCCCACACATACACACACACACGCGCGCAATACATCTCGGTCCTCGACTTGGGGGTAGTTGAACTGAGTGTGCTAAAAATAGATTACCAGCTAACGTGCTATAAAAGGGAGGGGGCTGGCTGTTTCATCAGACACTCTGAGACATCAGGAACTCCCACCCATCGCCTACTCAGCCCACGGACTATAACTGGACTGTCATGCATTATACCATATCTTTGATGTATTATACCATATCTGTCCAGTATTATACCTTATCTGTGCTGTATTATAATCGGAGAGGTATCAATGTGAAACACTCGTGACTCCGATTGCGGGGACTGGGTCGTGGAAATGACGTCATTCTGCACATGTGCAGTTGTGGAGTAGTAGTAAAAGAGAAGTTTCCGAAGTGTGCAAGGGCACTGTATCACATCGGGGTATATATTTCATCCAAGTATAGCGAATAGCGGTTGTCGTGAATAACTACAAGTTCAGCAATGTTTATACAGTTTATTATCCCCAATGTTACATCATACCCAGGCTGGGGGAGCCGCCCTGGGTATGTTCACATCAAAACAAATTGAAATATCAAACATCATGTTTTATTATTTAACGCACCGTCACATTAGGTACAAGTGTTTACTGAGCTCAAGTCAACGATCAGCATGTAGACGTAGAGAGTATAAACGGCATGTTAGGCTATTCATTAGTGCACGGGTGACGCATTCAGCCGAGAGGGTTGACCAGTTTAGCCACGAAGAATGTAATATTGGTGACCCTCTCCACTGTCCTCTTGGTGTTGGGGCGTTGACGTTGTGCCCATTCCAAGGGATCCACGGTGTCCAGTTTCTCCAGCATCGTCTCTAGCGACGCCCGGCCAATGATGGTGAAAGGATGGTCGTACACTTGGTTGCTGGCACTGGAATAGAAATAGCGCAGTTGATCCGTCATCTTATGACGTAAGATTTACCCGAAAGCGACATTTAATTTGAAGGCCGTACGTTGGTCATTGAAGATGGCTTCCTGCGTAGACGGGCGAGATCGGTCAGTCGGAAATTGTAGATAGTGAGTGAGTGAGTGAGTAGGATTTAACGTCGTTTTCAGAATTGTAGATACCTTGAATAGGGCGATGACAGTGGAAACAGTGCTGTATCATGGGCCGATGGCGCTGATAGATGCCACTCACTGGATGGGCGTCCTGTAAGAGATCACTAGGAACATCTATGGGCTCGTCCGCGAAGTGTACGTTGTGCTCCACGTCGTACAAAATCTGTCCCACGGTCTTGTCGGAATTTGACTGTTGAATTAGGGCGACATCATCATCATCATCGGCCCTCGTGAGATGGGTGGGAGTTCCCGCTGTCTCAGAGTGTCTGATGAAACGGCCAGGCCGCTCCCTTTTATAGCACGCGAGGTGGTGATCAATTTTTGGCACACTCAGTTAAACTACCCCCAAGTCGAGGACCGAGATGTACTGGTGTACGACTGAGTCGCATTGCGTGCGCGCGCGCGCGCGTGTGTGTATGTATGTGTGGGCAGTGGATTTTACATCCCGGACCTTGTCAACATCCGGGTTTCCCAGTGGGTTTTCCCCGTCGTTCCTCCGTCTTTCATCCAGGAACTGTGATTTAACATCCGGGTCCTCATCTTACATCCGAATTTTTCCATGTTTACTGTCACGTGACCGGAAATGTACTTTAACCATTGACATGAGGTAAAGGCTAAATTGACTCTTTTGAACATCGACAGGCTAAATTGGTTCTTAATGACCTACTTCCGACAAGGGGCGCCACCTGTCTTGTGACAACTTCCGGTTCCGGTCACGTGACCGGAAGTGTCCTTTGACCCCTGCGCACCATTGTTAATATCCGGTATCGCAGTTTATGTTGCATATATAATACCTCATTTCAATCAATTGGACAAGGAATAAAAAAGTTATAACCATTTAGGTAACTTCGCTCCCATACAGAAAACGAACCAACTTTTCAAATAAATAAATCTTGATATTCTACTTTGCATATTTATGTTGAATGTTACTTCAGCGCTTACTAGCAATTATATTTGTGTCCTGCATGTGTTCGGCTAACCAGAAAAGAATCATTTGAGCCATTTTAGGTAACAATTTTGGTAAAAATACGATTTCATATGAAAATTGTAGATGACCCCTTAGTGACGTCACAATAAGTAAGTATTAGAAAGTTTGCTATATTGGCCTGATTCCTCGGCTCATGTTGAATAAAAAGATACCTCATTGCAATCAATTGGAGAAAAAATAAAAAAGTTAGGAACAATTTAGCAACCCCACCCCTACTATTCATTGCATAAGTAACATAGCGCTAAGTTAATTATCCATTTTAGCGCTAGTTTACAACATTGGAAATATTTCAATGTATTGAAGCACAAAATACAAATGAAAACAACGTATTAAACCAGGTTACATAGATAATGTTGCAGAAATATGACTAGTTATCAGTATTGCGTGTAGTTAGTCAATTTTGGCATTTTTTTCGCGAAATTTGGAAATGGCCCCCTACTGACGTCATAATATTCAAATATTAGAACATTTGCTGTTTTGGACTGTTTCCTCCGTTTATGCCGAATAATAAGATACCTCATTTCAATCAATTGAACAAAAAATAGAAAAGTTTAGAACATTTTAACAACCCCACCTCCTTACCGTAAACGCAAAATAAAGGCGTTAGGTGCAATTTTTAACTTCTCTGATCTGCCAGTTCATCCCAATTTCTCGCGTGTTAACATATATTTTCTTTTTCGGCACATTCCAAAGTACTAAAAAATCATAGTTTCGGAGAGTGGTGGGTGGGCGGTGCCAGGTGGGCCTACTCAGCCCACGGACTATTACGATAGCATTACATAGCGAACACATACTTCAGAAACGAAATAATACGAATAAAATTACATACCGTTCTGACTGACAATTCTACATCACAGTAGTTATTTATCAGAAATAGTTTTTCTTCTTCAATTATTATAATAGTTATATAATAATGTCATTATGCCCTAGGGTTTCAGCATTAAATGAAATTTTAGCCCCATCTAGATAATAGTGTCGGTGTCATGTATAACTTAGCAGGAAGTTATCCCGTGTGAACACATACTGTGTTGATTGATTAATAGTCCACGATCAAACGTTGACATTGAAGTATCTAACAAGGAAGTTGTAACCGTAAATCTACGCGATCTATGTGGTAAAACAATATTTGTTGAGCTGCTAGTGAACAGAAGGGCCAACATTTGATCCTCTCCTAAATTGACGAATGCAGATCGTGGCAAGTGATGTGATTTAAGGACTGCCATTTCTGATTTGTTACTCGGTTCATTGTGCAACATTAGACCTATCAGTTGGCGAAGAAAATACCGTAAGTTCGCATTCGAATTATAAATATTTTAATTCTAGATTTAATATGGGTCCTACAGTAACCGTGCTCATGGACGTGAACACTAAATGGTGATTTTTCGCATGCTCTTAGATTCTCCAGATTTACAGTGTTTATTTATAATATTTATCCCAGGGTCCTGAAATTCGGTGTATCTGTTGCAGTCGAAATTGGTCTGTCAAACGTTAAATTTGTGTCTCAGATTCGGAAAAATTACCTTTTAACGTTATAGGTTGTGATTTGGTTATATTTTCTGCTCATAAATTAATTCAATATTTCATCTGGTGAAAGATTTCATATAGTATCTAGAGCGCACTAGAAATATAGTTTAAATATATTAAAAGAAACAATCAATCAAGCTGAAACTTTATACATGTTAGACTGTTGCCATGCAATATATATATGCAAAACATATCAATGATTGGAAAAACAGCAATGAACTTTATGCATATTCAGAACAAAAGATCTAACTTTTGAAAAACAAAATCAAATGAAATTTACAGTGATATAAAATCGGCTGTCATAATGACCTATTTAAAATACTTTTCAAGGCAAGTTCTCCAAACTATTTAGTGATTATATCATCTTGTCATAATCCATGTCCCTCTAATCAATGAGAAATTATCTTTGCCAAAGCTAGATTGTATAAAAATCTTTGGTAGTCATAAATGATATTTAGAAAAAAGTTTGAGAATTTGTTTTTTACAAACGCAAGATCTCGTATAACGAAAACTGACAAAGTTGATGAACACGATTAAATATCAAATATCTGGTGTCGCCAACTGTCTCGTTCCAGCAGTAAAAGTTCTCATAGCTATACCAGTAGTGGGGAATGAGGAAATGGAGTAATATTGACCCCTGTTTGACCTCTTGTTTGTGGACGATTTGTGGAGGGTGCCACCAGTCCCGTATGACGTCACTTCCGGTCTGGGTGAATTGGAGGTGTGTATTCCTAGGCGGTAATCATGGTAATGCGGTCCGGCGGTGATGCGGTCGGGGGAAAAAGCTTCCGCGGAGAAAAAGTAGTCCTTAGACTTCAAATACGTTGCATGGTCCGATGGGGTCGTATGAGGTATCAAAGTGAAGCATACGTGAAGGGGCATCTGATGGGGTGGGTGTGGAGTTGAAATATCGTCATTCTATGCATGCGCGGTGGACCAAGGGTATGGAAATAGACGTTTTGGGGTTTAGGGGAGTCCCTAATGGTTCGATGAAGTCGTATGAGGTGTCAGTGTGAAGCCTATGTGAGGGGGCATCCCAATGGGAGGGTGTGGTTTTTGGAATAGGGTCATTCTGCGCATGCGCGGTAGACCAAGGGTATGGAAATAGACGTTTTGGGATCGAGGTGAACCACTAATGAGCCGATGGAGTCGAGTGAGTTATCACTGTTACGCCCAGGTGAGTCGGCATCCGATTGGACTAGTGTCTCGGCCGTTGTCTACATTTTGCGCATGCGCAGACAGGGAATTGTGAGAAACGGGTGTGGAAATAGAAGTTTTTGCGGGTTAGGTGAGCCACGAAGGGTCCGATGAAGTCGAGTGAGGTATCAAAGTGAAGCATACGTGAAGGGGCATCCAGTCGTGGATGGGTGCATGTAAAATGAGGGGTATGACGTCACTTCCGATGTGGATGAATGGGGCGTGGATAGGAATGCATGTACCGACCTGTCTGTGGGGTTTTTTCTCCCGGCCCGGCCCGGTCCGCCCCGGCCGCAGCGCGCGGGGTGATCTGATGCCGCAGCGCGCGCGCGCGTCATCACCGACAGTGCGCGCATGCGCATGCGCAAAATGACGATATTCCGACCCCACACCCACCCCGTAGGATGCTCCCTCACATAGGCTTCACATTGATACCTCACTCAATTGCGACATCGATATACAGAGCTTGAACCCCAAAAGGGGATTGTAATTTACCTGGGAAGGATAGGCAGTTATATTTGGACCAATCAGCGGTCGAGAAAGACAGCCAATGAGCGATCGATAAAAGAACCAATGGACGGGATCACGTCTGCGCCTGCATCCGGGTACTGGGATGCTTTCGCCTACGTCCGCGCCTACATCCGGGTTTTTGTACTCCCGGGTAATGTTTTCTGGACATGGATAGGTTACCTTTGGCTCCATTCTAGGCCACTGATTGGTTAATACGGTGCTCAAAGCCAGTTTCATGCATTATGCTCATATAGAAAACACACAAGACAGGTTTTTTTTGGTGAGATCTCATTTTGTTTTATTCAGTAACAACAACAACGTGAAAACAACCACGTGAAAACTGAAGCCCAGAACATGGGGCTTGTACATTGAAAGAACTGAAGCCCAGAACAGAGGGTTTGCAAACTTAAGCCCAGAACAAGAGGCTTGTACATTGAAAGAACTTAAGCCCAGAACGGGGCTTGTACATTGAAATGATCGGCGACCCAGTCATATACGAGTACATCGCGGTCCTCGGCCTTGGGGTACTCGTCAAACATTTGAACGATGGTAGATAAGGTTCTACCCCGGCATCGCTGGTACAGGTAAAACAAGCAATATTGTCCGCACACGCTACTGGTCAGGCTTTGCAACGTTTGACTGTTCCAACACCACGTCTCTGTGCCTTTATCCAAGTCTGTTAAATCGGGATGGAGGGGTGGCAGGCCTTACGGGTCAAAGTATTCGCCCTGCGCTTCTGTCAAGTACACGGCCACCCAATGCTCACCGGGCCGATCCATCGGGTCCGTGTTGAGAACGTAAGCAGCTGGATACATACGGTCTAATTGGGAACACATCTCGGGCGAACACCCCTTGAAAGACCATACGTATCTCTGGGTCATTCTCCAGCACGGTGGTTATCTGGTCTGTATCCATGTTAGGTGGAGAAGTCACACAGGACGTTGCGCGCCTCGTCCACTTGAATGATGTTGTCAAACTCGGCGTAGCAGATCACATTGACGGTGGTCCCGAGGTCTCGTGCAAAGTGGATCTCCAACCGTAAATTGCCTTGCTTGGCCAGGGCCAGCTGATGGTCGTTCTCTAAGGTGGGGGTCAGATCGAAACAGAACAACGTGTATCCGTTCGCGTAGTCCTCCCGACTGATCATATTCCCTTCGCCCTGGTTGATTTGACCGGCGGCTGTAAATAGGCTCTGATAGGCTCGAATGAAATTCCTGCGCCCAAAGTTCGGTGTTAAGGCCGTGGCTGGCACCTGTTGTCCATCCACATGCAGGGCCACAAAATTGATGCCAAAATGTTTAAAGTCAAACGGGTTCTCTGGGTAGGCTCCGCAGAAACTGGTATTTTTCACACAGACCAGGATCAATCGCTTGGGTAGTTCCCCCAGGAACAGGTTTTCTTTGTTGGCGCTCATATTTCCAGCAGGCACAGAGAACACTTTGGTTTGTACACGTCGGATAGGGTACTGGGCTGGTTTTGTTTCCAAGGCTTTCATGTGTCCCAATTGAACGGCTGGATTCGGTTTCACTTTTCGGACATACAGGACTGCGTCTTGGATGACAATCTTATAGTCAGCTGCATGCCCCTCTACGTTAGTGGTCATCAATGCGAAGGTCGGAGGTGCCCGTATCAGTCGGATTTTGATGGGGATCTTGTTCAACAGGTACCGGTCTTGCACGAAGATGTCTGCGTGCAGTCGGCCCATGAGATCCACCGAGGCGCCGTTCGCAGTGTAAGCCTTCCGTTTGTTATATCCTTCGTTGTCCAACGTGTCCATGTGCTCGGGTGTGTCCTGGTAGAATAAAGCGGCTGTCAGCTGAGATTTCTTAGCCTCTCGTCCATGCGACAACAGCGTCTCGATGTAGGCTCGATAGGGGTACGTGTTGGTCGAGTCACTGATGAGTTTGTCGCTGAGAAATATATCCATCTGTTGAAACATCGAGTGCAGCCAGAGATTCGTCGGGCCCACCGTTGCAGCTTGGATGATTCTGGAGCCATCCCCATTGACCACCTTGGCTTTCACATACAAGTATGTATGGGCTAAATCCACATAGGCCGTATCCGCATTACTGATGGTGAACTCGATGGGCCCGGTTTCGTTGATGCTGGAGGGCGGGAGATGCTCCACCCATAATCCTTGTTCGGCACTGGTCTGTGTGGGCGGCACGGTCCACAAATCAAATTCACTGTTGGTGGAGGGGCAGGACTCTGCGTGGATCAAGGACATGGTTAAGAAAAGATATCCATGGTCTTCGATGTGCGTCGTCGCTGGGTCGGTCGTCGACTGGTGCGTGGTCTCGGTGGTGCAGGTCTTTTATTCCCTACGGTGCGTTGTGCTTTGGCGATCAAGACGTCTCCCGCTTCTTTGACCCGCCGTTTCAAGGATTCTTTGGGGGCCGTACCCCCCAAGACATCACCGGCCACTTGCAGTCCACTGCGTACCGCTTGTTTGCCGATCGCTTCCACCCCACGCGTCACCAAGGGCAGGAACGTTTTGACGATGCTCCCGAGTATGTTCCCCAGCCCATGTCCTCGTTGCATGCGTGCACCACTAAAGACGGGAAGGCCACCCCTGGCCTGTTGGGCATAATAGTCCACATAGCTGCGTGCATAGCACTCGTAAGGCACCTTCATTATACAAAATGGGGAGCACGTGCTTGTCGAAAATGAAGTGTCAGCACCACTTTCCCGCGTTCGAATGCCACCGGTCGTGACGTGTCATCTCTTATATCCACCGTGATAGTGTTGATGTCGGTTTGTCGTACGGGTAGGTAGAGCATGTGGGTGAAACTGTGGGTGACTTGATCTCAATACGACTTTTTAATGGGCACCACCCGTAACAGAGGTGTGTTGATATCGCCCACGATGTGGTTGTCGACTACGTCCGAGTAGACGTAGAGTCCGTACATACCCGACTTCATATCCATCGGGATCTGGCCATCCGTGTAGGTCGCGTGAGCGAGACCCAGCATTTGCTGTAGGATAGGATTCAGTACGACACTCAGTTGGCGGTGAGAAGGATCTGTGCCTTGTCGTTGTGTGCGTTGTAATCGAAGTCCACGTGATTCTTGAAGTGAAAGGATTTGATGGGTTTTGAAGTATTCGTGACCTCCCGTAGAGCCTTATAATGCAATCGTGACAGCCCACCCATGAACTCCTTGGGGGTATCGTATTGGCCTTCGGGGAGGGTGACTCGGGTGTTTTTGCCTTCGTAGGTCAACTCGTACCACACTTCATTGGCTCGCACGTTGTACCACGAGTAAGGGTATTGGATATCCCACGAGGCCACATTCCCAGCGTCCAGGTAAATGCAACGGTTGCGGTAACTGGGTGACGTACTTGGCCAAGGTGTTGTCAGTAAACACATCCAGCGAACAGTTACTGGGTAGGGTGAGGTAAAACATGGCGACTGAGCTGTCCTGCTGCTGCTGTTGGTTTTAATAGGTGTTCCAGGCCTTGGGCGGTTGTGTCCGGCGTCGTGTTCGTCGCGGTGACTTGCTACGTGTTACGGGTCTGGAGATGTGGGGTGTCCTGATCGAGGATGGTTTTTTAAAGGTCTGAAAAGAAGGTGCCCGTTGTGGTGGTGGTGTTTTGCTGGGTGAATCCGGTTCCCATTCGGCTTCCCAAGAAGGTAGTGGGCGACTCGGCGATTGCTGGGGCCGCTGCATAAAGGCCCAGCGGTGGGGATTCCCCACCAATTCCTGTGGTACATGCATGTCTTTCAAGCCTTGAGCGAAGACCTCCCATCCTCGAGGATCCGTGTGCGACCTGTGTTGACGCATCAGGTCATTCACTAAATCCGTCATGTGGGTCCCGGGGATCACCTGATTCTGTACCAGGAGTTCGCCTTTATCATTCCACGTCATGTTAGGGTTCTGTTTCATCCGTTGTAATACCAGGCCAGCTTGTTTCTTGAACGATGCAGGTACACCCTTCAGCACTTCGTCTTCCACCCACTGTGGGGCTGTGGGAGGTACCCCTGGTAATGGCGGCTATTGGAGCGGTGCTGAGGTCGGCAGTGTGTCACATGGTGGTGGTTGTGGTGGTGCTGGGATAGAGAAGGTTTTGTATTGGTCCATGAACGTCATGTACCGTTGAAGCGTCTCATTGTACCGTTGTACTTTCTCACTGTCGCTTAACCCTGGTCTCTGTAAGATCTGTTGCATCTCTCCATCGAGGGTGTTTATGGTCTTCACCGTAGGTGGGACAGGGTAGGGCGATTGGAGGTTTTGAAGGAACCGTGGTTCGACGAAGACCATTTTTTTCGTGTGGTTCATTGCCGGCCGAAGAGTCCACCCAATACGGGACCCAACACGGAAGCGGCCAACGGTGCTAAGATGGTCCCGAGAAAGCCGCCTTTCTGTAACACCTTTTTCTTTTGTGTTTGAGAGACCCGCTTCTGGACTAGGGTTCGGAGACCTGTCTTATGCTTGGTCAACTTGGTCTTCTGAGCCAGAGTCAGTGAAACGTTGCCTTTTAACAGGTTGTACCCGATCTCGCACAGACAGCGTACACGGTCAGGGTTCGCACCGCGTACAATGGTTCGGACCAACTCGGGTGGGGCCGTCTTCAATACACGGAGCGTGGGAGCGTGCTTCCGTACTCGCGCAGACATCATGTACAACTAATGCTTGAACCCACAACTCTGCCCTTTTTATCTACCTCAGAGAACAGAAACAGAGTCAGCCATGCTATGGTATTCATTCTTTTTATTATCTCCATCATCAAACACACACAGCCCAGCTGGGAGAGCCACTGTGGATGTGTTTACATTATTTGTGCATGTACACGTGGTGGGTCTCTCCGGGAAAGATGCCGGTCCGTAGTCGAAGGTGGTCGGGGATGGCTTGTTTGAGGTCGAGGAGCATATACCCGTGCTCAGGGGTTGTCGCATCTTTAAAGGATTCCAACGCAAACGCAGTGCGGCCGGGATACATCTGTCTCGCCAGGTGCAGCACTTGAGTGGTATCTCTAGGTATTTTGAAGACCACCAAGTAGTGGGCATTTAAGCTGCTATTCCGATGTTCTTTGTTTTTACTGAACATATTCTGCACAATGTTGATGATGCTGAACCGTCGATGATGGCTGCCTTTCGGTAAAGAGTTGGGTGACCCGCGCATCCGTCTCCGCCATGAGATCATCCAGAACCACCAAGGTGTCGGATTCCAAATCGGCCAGGTTGGGTAGGCCTTCCACGAACGTGATGTGGGGCATTGCTGCATACGCTTCCTGCCATTCTCCGTAACACCACACGACTCGGGCAATGGGTGGGGTGATCATGCTGTCGGCGTGTTGAAGGAGCTTCCTGACGAAGTGCGTTTTGCCGGAGCCCGTCGGTCCTGCGATGACGCAAGTGAAGGGATGCTGCCACCGAGGGTCCATGGTTCGAGCTGTATGCGCTGTCGTGGTACCCCGCTCTTGTAAATTTCGTACGAGCGAACCGGAGTGGTGGTGGTGGTGGGTACAACGTCGGTCGTCGTTGTCTCTTCACTGTGAGGGATGATGGTGGTGGGTATAACGTCGGTCGTCGTCGTCTGTTCACTGTGAGGGATGAAATCCGGTGGGGTTTCAGACGTAGTGGTTGTACTTGGTGTAGGTGTGGAGCTTGGTGTGGAGCTCTTTGTGGCTTGTACACGAGGTGTGGTGATGACTGGGCTCGATACGAGGGTGACTGGTGCTATCTGTAGACTGGTTCCACTCACAGCTGGTGTTCTCAGTTGGTTAAGTAGCGTGCTGACATAGGCTACGTCGTAAAACACACCTCCGTACAACACACTCAGCAGGGTTAGCACTATCACCACAAAGCCCACTTCCGCTTTGCGCGTTTTGGGAGACGCTGTGTTCAGAGGCAGCTGCTGTTTGTCCATAGCACTGTGGTCGGACGTGGAATGAAGGATGACGGCAGTGATGTCTGGCTCTATAGTCGTTTCACATGGTTGGCAGCGACCCAGGAATTGAAGGAACTGGGCCAGCCTTGCCATTTGACGAAATGAAACAGTTTGCCACGTCGACGTTCCGTTTTCAAAATCTGCTCCACCGTGTAGTAGTCTTGCTGTGTTTTTACGACAGGCTGTAATTCCGTCTCGTAAAACGTCCCTAGCAACGGTTCCCCTTGAAGATCTTCCAGTTCATAGACTCGCTGCTGTCGGGGTAGGCGCCGTTTAATCAGGAAGTGCTCATCGCTCCAGTTGGGCAAGTCACTTTTCTCGAACTTGCCCTTGATTTTACTGATCCGTACAGGGTCCCCGACCTTGTACACCGCCTTCGGCTTTCGCTGCGATTGCCTGGGGTACAAGACACGCCGGACTTGGGCTTCATTGCGTTGGGTCACGGTAATGGGGGCTCTCTCTATACTCCGATGATAGGCTCGATTGTAACCCCTCACAAGTTTCGGGAGAACATCGATGTACCGCCTTGTATTCTTATAGGTGAAATATTTATACATGCGGCTTTTGAATGTCCTGTTGAGCCTTTCCACCTCGTTGTACGTATGGAAGAAGAACACCTTCCGGGCTTTCAGAAACTGTTGGAGCGGTCTGTTGAGGAATTCCGTGCCTTCGTCGGTTTGCAAATACAAAGGTTTGCGCCCGGTCTTGAAGGTGTCTTTGAACGCCGCTATGAGATTCGCCCCCGTTTTCGTCCGGATGGGTACCACCCACGCATACTTCGACAGGATATCGATGCACGTCAAGATATACCGATTCCCATCGTTGTGTTTGGCAAAGGCGCTCATATCGACCAAATCCGCTTGCCCCTGGGCATCTATTCCTCCCACGATGACCCGGTTCCGTAGAAAATGGCGACGGACAGATCGATGTAAGGTATAGGTGTCTTGTTTTCTTAACCAATCTCGGACTTGAGCACGTTGTATCCCTTGGGGTTTGGCCGCTCGATAGAGAGCCGACAATGCACTATATGCCGCCCGGCTGTCGCGACTGTAGTATAAGTTATCCAACACCTTCTCCCAGCGCTTCATAGTGACAAATGATGATGGATCCTGGCTCTATCGTTTATTTATAACGGTATATCCTGGGCCGGGATTTCTTTCTGATTTTCTTCGTTGGCTTCCACAGTGTCCATGGTAAATGACCAGTCCAACTCGTCTGATGACCGCTTGATAAGCACTTGATCATCATCTACCATGGCATCTTCCAATGCAGACCATAGATCAGGGTGAAGGGTAAAATGCACTGTACCCCCATCTAGCCGAGCCAATTGAGCAAAGAAAGGGCCGCGTCGGATGTACACATCGTGACACAAGTGGATGAGGTCGCCGTCCAGTTCACCAGACAACACCCGTTTGAATTTGGTCCAGCCCTCCCAGGACAGACGAATGTGGACCGGGCACGGTTGTGTAGGGTCCGCATCACAGATGTCTCCCACCTCCTCCATGATATCGACCTTATCCGCATAAACGTGCAGGAAAACCTCGGGGGTCAAGCTGAGATACGCCAGTATGATATGCTCCGCCATGGTCAGTACGTAAATGGTACCGGATTTGACTGTCTCTCGTATTTATAGGGAGAACCCCGTGAGATCAAAGAATCGGGTAGTCATGTCACTGGGCTGACTGAGTCTAGCCGGGTAATCAATGGCATCGTCGTCTGGTTCATGGCTAGACATTTGTTCATTGGGTTCTGCCGCCGCTTCTCTCAGGGCACGAGCCCACTCCAACTCGTCTGATGACCGCACGTCCGGTGTAAACAGCTGGTCCACGATAGGCACCACTTTCTCGAAGGCTGTCCACAGATCGGGGTCTAGGGTGAAGCCTCGCGTAGGGTCTTGGTAGCGGCCCAGGCGTGGAAAGAAGGGTCCACGGTGTACGTAGATGGCATTGTCTATGTGGATGAGGTGTCCGTCGAGCTCGCCGCTCAACACCCGTTTAAATTTGGTCCAGCCGTCACGGTGTAGCGTAACCGTATTCGATACGGTCTCAGCGCGCGACCAGCAAACATGTCCACGGTCTTCCACGAGGGTGACTTTATCTTCATAGACGTGTAACCCCACCCGGGGTGTAAGGGGAAGGATGGCTCGTAGAACTGGTGACATGGTTGACACAATGACGATCGGTGAATGATGCACACTGTGTCTGACCCTCGTATTTATAGTCAGGTCCCACTGTCAATGCCACAGCGCCAGGGTCAATAGGGCACAGACCATGACTAGGCCAACCAGCCGTCGCTGATTCCGGCGTGAGCGCTCGTGGTCCATAGCCCGAGCATCAAGGATGGCTATCATAGTCCAGTAGTAGTGAGTGATGGCACACCTATCCATCGAGTGCACTCGGTCGAGGATCGTTTCTGTGAATTCGTTCAGGATCTGGCGTCGACCCTCGTTGTCGTCGCCATCCGAAAACATGGACCGAACCACTGCTCGGTAACCCGTGAATGAATTAACCACGGCCACATGCTGTAGAATGCGAGTCGCATAGGGACGGGTGTCCGTCATGGCTCTGCAACCGTAGGAATGAAGGTGTAGCATCCAGACAGACGTGTTTTATAGACCATGTCACACATGCGCGCCTAGACATAGCTCTACGGGTGTAGTCCGTGATACGTACTATTCTGATGGGTTAGTCCAAAAAAGAGAGCAACAACAACACAGATCAATCCTTTTATTATGCCTGAATCGGGCGTAACCTGTGAACATGATAGGAATGCATGTACTAACCTGTCTGTGGGGACTCAATGTCGTTCACCTTCGTGTCTTTTCGGGTACGTCCGTGTCCTTTCGGTAAAGTCCGTGTCTTTTCGGTAAAGTTGGTGTCTTTACGGTGACGTCCGTGTCTTATCGGTAAAGTCCGTGTCCTCTCGGTAAAGTCCGTGTCTTTTCGGTAAAGTTCGTGTCTTTTCGGTGACGTCCGTGTCTTTTCGGTAAAGTCCGTGTCATTTCGGTAACGTCCGTATCTTTTTCTTGGTTGTGTTTATATTGAATGGGTCTGAAGATATTGATGCGATGAGGGGAAGTGTTCGGAGAGAACGTAATTCGACATGGTGCACGGCTGGACTCAAACACAAACACATACACGTACGCAATGTGACTCAGTCGTACACCAGTACATCTCGGTCCTCGACTTGGAGGTACTTGAAGTGAGTGTGCTAAAAATAGATCACCAGCTAGCGTGCTATAAAAGGAAAGCGGCCGGGCCGTTTCATCAAACACTCTGTCAACCACCAAGATGTTCACTTGTACTACTTGTCAGAAGCAGTTTACTCGTCTAGACAATTTACGTCGCCACGAGACCGCTGCCCACAACGGTGGACGGTATACTTGTATAACCTGCGCACGGTCATTTCATAGGGAAGATGCTTTACTGCGCCATGAACGTTCAATTCATGGGCCACACAAGCGTCCATGCGAGGATTGTGGTCGGCTTTTCAAACTGACCAGTCAGTTGCTGCGACACCAACGTTTGGTTCATGCCCCGGTACCATGGCATGAACGACAACCTCCTACTGAAGAAGAGCCACGGAAGGTCAGACCCAGTGACGATAAGCCCGGGGAGACGAACGCCACTGGTGATGCGATGACGGAGAACCCGCCTATACCCACAGTTCTGAAGAGCCTGGATATCCGGCCGGACCCCAGCGTTACGGTTTCGAGTCATACGCCTGACAACATCGAACATTTACTGGTCGAGCCCATAAATGTTCCTAGCGATCTCTTACAGGACAACCATCCAATGAGTGACATCGATCGGCGCCATTGGTCCATGACACGGTACTGTTTCCACCATCAAGATATCTACAATTTCCCACTGACCAACCGCACTCGTCTACGCAGCTACGTGAAAGCCATCTTCAACGATCAAACTACGGCCTTCAAATTGAGTGTCGCTTTCGGGTACATCTTACGTCACAAAAAGACGGACCAGTTACGGTATTATTATCCCAGTGCCAACAACCATGTGTTTGACCAGCCGGTCACCATCATTAACCGGGGGTCACTAGAGACGATGCTGGAGATACTGGACACCGTGGATGCCTTGAGATGGGCACATCGTCAACGCCCCAACATCCAATGGGTGGTAGAGAGGGTAACCAATGTCACGTTTTTCCTTACCAAGCTGACCGACCACCCCCATCGGTTGAATGCGTCACCCGTGCACTGATGAATACCATGCCGTACATACTCTCTATGTCTACATGCTGATCGTTGACTTGAGCTCAGTAAACACTTGTACCTAATGTGACAATGCGTTAAATAATAAAACATGGTGTTTGATATTTCAAATTGTTTTGCTGTGAACATACTAAACATACCCAGGGCGGCTCCCCCAGCCTGGGTATGATGTAACATTGGGGATAATGAACTATATAAACATTGTTGAACTTGTTGTTTTTCACGACAACCACTATCCGATTGCATAATACAGATCCGACATTCATCCGCGCAGTGCCGGTGATGACGCGCGCGCTGCCGCATCAGATCACCCCGCGCGCGCCCGCGCGCTGCGGCATCAGATCACCCCCGCGCGATGCGGCCGGGGCGGGCCGAGCCGGGCCAGGCCAGGGAAAAAACTCCCCACAAACAGGTCGGTACATGCATTCCTATCGACGCCCCATTCACCCACACCGAAAGTGACGTCAAACCCCTCATTTTACATGCACCCATTCATGACTGGATGCCCCTTCACGAATGCTTCACTTTGATACCTCACTCGACTTCATCGGACCCTTCGTGGCTCACCTAAACCGCAAAAACGTCTATTTCCACACCCGTTTCCCACAATTCCCTGTCTGCGCATGCGCGCAATGTAGACAACGGCCGAAACACTAGTCCAGTCGGATGCCCCCTCACCTAGGCGTCACAGTGATACCTCCATCGGCTCATTAGTGGCTCCCCTAGATCCCAACAAGGCTATTTCCATACCCTTGGTCTACCGCGCATGCGCAGAATGACCCTATTCCAAAAACCACACCCACCCATTGGGATGCTCACTCACATAGGCTTCACATTGATACCTCACTCAACTCCATCGACCCATTAGTGGCTCCCCTAGATCCCAACACGGCTATATCCATACCCTTGGTCTACCGCGCATGCGCAGAATGACCCTATTCCAAAAACCACACCCACCCATTGGGATGCCGCCTCACATAGGCTTCACATTGATACCTCATACGAATCCATCGAACCAATAGGGACTCCTCTAGACCCCAAAACATCTATTTCCATACCCTTGGTCCACCGCGCATGCGCAGAATGACGATATTTCAACCCGAAACCCACCCTGTCAGATACCCCTTCACGAATGCTTCACTTTGATACCTCATACGACCCCATCGGACCAAGCAACGTATTTGAAGTCTGGGGACTACTTTTTCTCCGCGGAAGCTTTTTCCCCCGACCGCATCACCGCCAGACCGCATTACCATGATTACCGCGGAGGAATACACACCCCCAATTCACCCAGACCAGAAGTGATGTCATACGGGGCAGTGGCACCCTCCACAAATCGTCCACAAACAAGAGGTCAAACAGGGGTCAATATTACTCCATTTCCTCATTCCCCACTACTTATACCAGTACATAACGTTTTGACTCAAGTGTTTGCAGCACCTGTTCATGTTGGAGCTTCACTTACACATGTTATCATTGAGTATGTATTGTAAGAAATACAGGAGTCTAGTCCGTCTTTCAATATTCAGCCGTCGTCCATTAAAGAATTACCGCGTTAATAATTCCAAGACCTCTCCTGTATAGCAGCATCAAATTACAAAGGTAAAAATCACAGTGTACAAATACATAGGTTAGTTGTCTGCGAGAGAGAAGCGACCAACAGTCATCATCATATTCCAAAAATATCAAATCCGTATCCTTGATCAGTATTCTTCATCCATGAGCTTTATTGTAAAGTCGTTATCTAGATATGTCTAAATATGATGTGCCGTTAGGGCTATCTGTAATTTCCTCAAATCCATTGTAGATAGACATATATCCTTCTCTTCATCATTTTCATAGCGATTATCTACATCAAGTACATCGTCTTATAGAGTTTGGTGACTGCGAATGGGCTTTGAATTGATGGGTTTTTTAAAAGCATCTGCATATAATCGTATTTTTAGAGAACAAGTAAAGGTCAGCCAGAAGGCGTACACAATAAGTAACGATTGGAATACATATGTACTGTTGATTTATGTGTGATCAAATTTCACATGGATATCATTAATGAGAAATTCAATTCAAATTTATAATTCTATAAACAAGAAAACATTAGATGCATTATATCCCTTGTATGTAGTAGAGTCAAAGAATGATTTGTATGAAAAACTCAAAATGTCTTACGGAAGAACTTGATGTTAGAGGTCACGTACATGTACCGTACAGACATGTATCTACATGGGATTTATCGACTCTCTATACTTCAATCCCTCATTAGGATTTTATTGTCCTTCTTAGTTCATTAATAGTGTCGGTGTTCAAGAAAACTGATCGCCGATATATGAATGTCAGAAGCCACAAAACATTCTTTAGCTCTTCTACATACAAGGGATATCATTCATGGGATGCTTCTTTGTTTATAAAATTGCTCAAATTTCTCATTATTAATATCTATGTGAAATTTGGCAATACAATATATCAACAGCATATAAGTATATCGTTAGATTCTTGGTATGTGCTTTAGAATAGGGTAACAAGAAGACTACTGTGAAGTCATGTGGCTCTGTCAGTATGTCGGCAACTCTTTCTGCTTCCCTTATATATGCGTTGTAATTCCAATGGGTACTTATTGTGCAACCCTTTTGGCTGAACTATATCTGTTCTCTTATGAATACGACTATATGCAGACACTTTCAAAAACAAAACATTACAAACCCTACCCTACTTCTCATTCACCAAACGCTATATAGTCGATCTTCTTAGTGTGGATAATCGCTATTTAAATAACAAAGTGAAAGATATATATCCACCTTCACTGAATTTAAAGGAACCTATA
This sequence comes from Hanleya hanleyi, assembly GCA_036873755.1. Taxonomy (NCBI): domain Eukaryota; kingdom Metazoa; phylum Mollusca; class Polyplacophora; order Lepidopleurida; family Hanleyidae; genus Hanleya; species Hanleya hanleyi. The sequence continues at coordinate 104,094 of JAVTVY010037939.1, read as the reverse complement.
GATGGCCCTAGCGACTCATCTCATTTAGACTTATATCTCCACAAAAATAAAGCGGATATCCTCTCTCGTCTACTTTACCACCGAAGAAAGAAAAAAGATGATTACAATTTCGACACCGTAAACTATCCCAATCTGGACAGTAATATACCAGAGCTGAACTTATTACAAAAGTCCAACGCAGAACGATTTTTCCGTCAAAAAGTATTATTTAAAAAACTAGTAAAACAGGGCAATACCACCATGTACCTCCACGCGAAATTTCTCGAATTTGGATATACATATAGCATGCTGATAGAATTACGTTACGTTTCGTAACTTCAATCTGATACCGCTTAACCCGGGGCTAGGGGACGTATGGGTCCATGTACTTTAAGATCCAAATTGTGTTCATATAAACACCACAATCAAAGTGTGACTAAGATACATCAATCTTCAGATAACGACTTTATAACGATTATCATATAGGTTACAGAATAATGATCAGCGATACGGATTTGATATTTTTTGAACATCTTGATGTCTTAAGCTTGTAGGCATCATTGAATAATGTTGGCCGATTCTCTCTTTTAGGAAACTACCCTGAGGCTGTTTTTATGTTCATTAGTATTGTTTGTTTTTATTTTAACTTGGTGTTAATACTGTTATGAATTTGATCCTTATAGTATGACGGACTAGAGGTTTGTATCCGGAAATGAGACACAAGACATATGAAATCGGCTCCTGGGTCTTACTACTCTTGAAACCTGACGAAGTGACTAGACAGATTCATTCAAGATAACGAAACAGTTTGATATAACTGGTCATAACCTGTTCACAATGTCGCATGCCAGTAGAATAAGGGTCATCAACTGAAGCTCGTGAATCCACACAATATCAGAAAGTTTTCTTCTCAAATCGTGTTATAAACACCGCCTACTGCTGTTGCAGCGGACTTGTCATCTGCCGTTCTACGGGGACTATATGAACCTCATTCCTTTCCATGATCATCGGTATGAACAAATTAGAAAATGTAGCATAAGCTGAAAATAGCCTGAATTAATTATCTTTGAAGTTGCAGATTGGTATGATTTGTTAATTTAGAGATAGTCAAACTTTTCTCAGCAACTCTTATAACAACAGCAACAACAACAACAACTTGTTGGTCTACTGCCTGAAATTGTACAGTGGCTTAACTTCCTGTTCCATGCTGGGAGTTATCCCAAGTCGTGGAAACAACTCGAAAATTCATTTTCGTATGAGAATAATTTGAATTGGTCATGATTCGAAAACAGAAGCATGATTGTGTCCTGCTGTCGTAAATGAAATTGTTCAGCTATTCTATCTACTGAGATTCCTATACCAATACCGTTTGAGGCTGAAAGAGGGTGAAGGCAACTGGCTTAACGTAACAGTTTGTCGGTTATGGACGTCTACCTAATGAATGTCAAATGTCGATTCAGTTTAGCTAACAGGTTATCAGTATATCTTAAAATTATTTTCCTTTTATTTTTCAGTTTTCCTAATCTGACTTGATTCTTGACGTTCTTGTCGTATCACTTGACAATGGAAGACTCTGTCCCCATTTCTTCTCGACCAAGCTTCGTTGTTGTTATACACCTAATTTTGATCGGTGTTATCGTTATGTCCACCAATGGTCAAGAAATGAATTCAACGGACGGAACCCTAACAGTTTCACGTCGCTTTCTTTGTCCTGAGCCCAAATATTGTCATTGCAACAGGAGAGAACGTGCTGTGACTTGTGGACACAATATATCATATATTCCTGAAGTCCCGTTAGAAACACGAATCTTCGCTTTGCGCTACGTTTACCTGGAACATATAAACAATATGACCTTCGTAAATCTGACAAATGTCAGGCAGGCAATTCTGGCGCTCGGTAACATTGGTGTGATGATGGTGTCCAACGATGCGTTTCGACAACTGTCATTCCGGGAACACTCGTTTTTGTACATAACCTGTAATAACATAGGTTGGGACGAGCTTCAGCAGATAATTTGTCATCTACTTGTCTATAACGTGACTACTCTTAAATTGCTCCGATTGCAAATGTTGACGATACCCACAGGATTCCTTGAATGTCTTCCGAATACATCGATAACAAATCTTACCCTGAAGGCAGAGAGACTTGAGGAATTTTCGGGGAATATATTTTCATCGAAGTCAAAGTTGGTTGCCTTTGAATTGCTCAGTAATACTCTGAAATCTGTAGAGTTGATAAATTTGAAATCGTTGAAGTATCTGAAGCTTCGATCAAATCGCATGGCGAAAGTACCTCGGTTCGTCGATGTCGACGGAGAAAGTTTATTTCCAAAGCTAGAAATGTTGTACTTTGACTCCGGTACGAAAGAGCTCAGCATAAAACCATCGGACTTTTTCGGCTTGCAATCGTTGAAAAGACTACTACTAAAATACGTTAACATCGGCAAACTCCCTTACAACTTTTTGACAGAAATGCCTAGGTTAGAATTCCTCTCCAAGCAACACAGTTATGTCCGAGATATTTCCAAACATGCCCTCAACAGCACATCGCTTTATCGTCTAGATTTATCTTTGAACAGTTTTAACTTCAGAGATCTCTCATATTGGGATATATTTGAAAGAATCCCCAACCTGAAATCACTTTTATTATCTCATAACATTTTGGCATTTGTTACAAAACACCAGTTTACTAAGTTGTTCAGTCCCATTAAGAAGCTAGAAAATCTGTACGTGGACAGTACTGGGCTGGCGATAATCCCTGATAATCTGTTCCACATTCTGCCATCATTGACGAATCTATACATATTCGGCAACCCTATCACACAATGGAATTCGACACTTTTCAGCAGTGCGCTACACCTAAGCAAACTTGATCTAAGGTCCAATAAGTTTACATCGTAAACGAAACATCACTTCCCAGTGATTTCCTCCAGAGACTAGAAACGTTAAATCTACAGGGGAATCCTTTCTCTTGTACGTGCGATCTCATGTGGTTCCGAAACTGGTTAAACCAGACAAATATTACAATTGTCGGCTTTCAGATCCCTTCTGCTTACAAGTGTAATTTTCCACAGCAGTGGAGAGGCAAGCCGTTGTTAGAGTTCACGCTCAGTGTGGATGAATGCACAGCGCAGAATCCTTATATCTTAGCTGGTGTCCTATTGGGCGTGTTCGGTGTCCTGTTGGGCGTGTTCGGTGTCCTGTTGGGTGTTTTCGGTGTCCTGTTGGGCGAGTTCGGTGTCCTGTTGGGCGTGTTCGGTGTAGTGGTAACTACTAGTACTATTCTGGTTGCCAAATACAAATTGCAAATCAAGTATTTTTGCTTTCTCCTTCGAACTAGACGGAAGCAGAATCGGTACACGAAACTGGATGGCGGGAGTGATTATCGTTACGACGCCTTCGTTGTTTACAGCACTGATGACCGTGCCTGGGTACTGAGGGAGCTTTTACCCCGGGTAGAATATCAGGAGGGATACAAACTCAGCCTCTTCGATAGAGATTTCATCCCCGGTCGCGATATCCTGGACAACGTAATGGAGCACATGGAATCTAGATGTCGAAAGAGTAAGATTTCGCTGCGAAAGAGCAAGCGTTTGATTGATACGAAGAAAGCGCTTGATCCTTCTAAAATGATACAAATGATTATTATGTACATACCATAACGCATTAAAAGTTATTCACTACTCTTGTGAAACACGGCTGGTTTGGATCGTTACCCAGAAGTGGTTGCCGAGGGTCGTACAGAGATGGGGCGTACATGAATATGCTTAGTGACCCCACAAAACATCCAACTGTAAAAATGTACAAACACAGGCGGTCTATCACCATGGCAACGTATTTCCAGTCCCGTCTTTCCTGCGAAATGAGACAATGTGTAAAATTAAATTAACTCGTTGATGCATACGGGGCACAACCAAATTTCTAGCCTTAATAGTAATGAAAGGGGAACATTCGCGAAAGAAATAGAATGATATACACATGGATTACAGGCTAACAGTAACCAGTGTTTTAACTGGGATGAGGTCTATAATTTCTCATTATTAATGGGGAGATACATCTCTATCCCCAGCCACGACAATCTCTTACAAATGGACCCATGTTATTGCAAAGGATTAGAGGGAGCTCGCACTATTACATTTGCAGCATATCAAGGATGATTTGGAATTCAGTTCAGTTGTTTGTGATCTATTACCAGTATGTGCTTAAATTCACATTAAATGGCCATATATGCCATAAAATCGTCCAGGTGTACACAGATTCTATAAACTGGTGAGATATGTAAGATGTGGAAAAACTAGACTACGTCAGTAGTAGTATAAGCGTAAATTCTGTCGCGAAAGTGTGGCTCAAAAAGTGTGGCTGATCGCGGAGTGACGTCACGATGACGTCATATCCGTTCCGAGGTCACATCCATGTCAAAGGTCACATCCGGGTCAAAGGTCACTTCCGGTGATGTCGGGTCACGTGAACAAGAATGATCTCCCCCTACATAGAAGACCCCAGTGACTTCCAATGTTATTCTTTGCGGGGTGGACAATGTTTAACCCGGTTATTCAGATGGCCCAATGTGAAAAAGTGGCTTAGTTTAGCGCCCCGCAAACATTTTCTCCCGCATACGTACAACCATTTCTATTGCATCAATAGGATCACTGTGCATCTTTTCTGGCCGGTTGTCAGCTTGCAGGTGTGTGCATGAGTTGTCGGTGCGGGGATTTCGAATAAATTTGCCAAAAAACTACTAGTTTCACAAAATCATTCATAACTGTGACGCATGTTCACTCTGACTATCACGTTATGCGTCTTTTTATAGCCACTAGGCGTGGTTAAAAGGTGTGAACAGTTCAGAGTGTTCTAATGTATCTACTGGATGCAATGTAAGAAAACGTTCAGAAAATGGAGATTTTTCCTGCATGTTTGATTTTTCAAATTTTAGTAAATTTACTACAGTATGTTCTCTAAGCAACCAAACTATCTTATCAGGATATCTAAATTTGCGCAAACAAGTGCGCTTCCCCTCAAAATTGGAATGATCGGACAATAGGTTCGTGTAACCGAGCAATGACTGAGAATATTACCCCACCCCCCATTTTCAAGAAATTGGTTAAATTTGAGCTTTTTTGTGAAAGAGGCAGAATGGGACAAAATGCTTCCGATGAATGTGATAGATGGTAATTACAAGCGTCTAGTCCATCATTCATAATCCAGCCGTCGTCCATTAGAGAATATCCGCGTCCATAATCCAAAGACCTATTCCATTTTCCACATAACAGTATTAGCACCAAATTCAAAAAGACAATCATAGTATACATAAACATAGGCTTATTTCCTGCAAGAGAGAAGCGGTCATCATTTTAATATATTAAAACATTAGTGTTTCTAATAAAAAAGCTGCTAAACTTCATTTACCTGACATAAATTTAGCATTATCAGCCAATTTGTATGAGAAGATCCCGCTTTCTCGGTGTGTCCTGACCCTACAGTAGCCCGAGTTTTACGTATATATGAGTATGCTAGCGCATCTTCATAGATGTGTACTAATGTAACTCAAAGCCAGTGTTTCGAAATCTTTCGAGAATATAACTTATGTATATAATCGCAGGCATATTTCTCATCAGGGGTCATGCCTCAGTCAAGTATAGTTATCTAAGGTGATACAAGTCTCGCAGGTGCCAATCGCGTCAGCAATCTGTTCGCCGTACAGCTGTTAGATCTTAGATTTCCGTAGGAGTTCTTTTAAATTCCGTCCTCTTCTGTATACACCGACCGGATGATGTTGGAATAGTCGGCTGGTTTTGGAGTCAGTGTGTATTATATGCCAGTATTTTTTAATAATTTTTATAAGCTGGCGTGATCTGGGTTGGAATGTTGTGATGAATCGAGTCGGCTTGACAAATACCGATTGAGTCTGCTTGTGCTTGGTTCTGTGTAGAAGTTTCGATCTCTCAGAGTGTTCAACCTCCATGAGTGCTTTCTCGATTTCACTCTGTTCGTATTCCCTGAGGCTAAGTTTATTTTTGAAGACTTTAGCTTTCTTGCAGAAGTCACTAGAATTGTTGCAGTTCCTTGCGTATCTAATTGCCTCTCCTTTTATAAAGGATTTGAAGCAGGAGGGTGGATGGGCCGATTCTCGGTGTAGGTACTGGTATGCTTCGGTTGCCTTGGTGTGCCACTTGATGTCCAGAATACCACTGCGTTCAAATCTCTCCCCTTTAAATTTTACGGTATCCAAAAACCTGATAGATCTGTCCGATATCTCAAAAGTAAACTTTAACAGAGGATGGGCATTATTTGCTATCTCAAAGAAGTCTCGTACGTCTTTTTCTGGACCATTATAATCCGATAGCCATCGTCCCGGTATCGTTTGTGAAGCAGGATATTATGCCGCAAGGGGAACCGCTCCATAAATAGCAGAATCACATAACTCAGTTGAAGGAATTGCCCCCATTGGTGCTCCCACGTTTTGCCGGTAATATTTAACATTAAAGGCAAATTCGTTTTCTGTCAGGATAAGGTTGGCTATTTCTACCAGTAATTCTATCGATGGCCTTTTTAGGGCATATACGATATCGTTGTTCGTCGTGAGATCAGTCTTCAGGGCTGCGGCTATCTCTTCAAAACTCAGGTTAGTGTAAAGCGAGGTGATATCATATGTAACAAAGATAGCACTGCTCGGGATGGGCATACTTCCTATTTCATTAATGAAATTTGAAGTATCCGCAAGATAGGTATGTTGCCTTTTATAATAGGCAACAGGAAGAAATCTAAGTATCTCCCCAGTTTCGAAGTAGGTGAGTCGCATTGTGAGATAATCGGTCGTCCCGGCACAGATATATTGGATATGTCGCCCGGATTAATCGGGTCGAGTTTCTCCAGGATTTGCTTGATTTTATGAATCTAAGGTAGCAAATACATGTGGGGAATTTTAATCTTGAGAAGCGGAATATACAGGTATTTGTAGGTGTCCTTACCCATCACTTGTTTAAGTTTGCATACAAGTTTTAGCACTTATGCATCTCTTTTACATTAATACAATCAATCTCGACGTAGTGTATTCCGTCATATAGTTGTCGATTTGCTTCCTTGATGTTAAACTTTTGTCAAGAATTACATGTATATTATTCTTGTCAGCAGAAGTGATAATTACATCACATTTATCTGATGTCAATTTATTGAGTGATTGGCGTTCGCCGTTTGACAGGTTGTCTTTGTGTTCTTTGGCGTGTGACGATAGCTCAAGTCTCGTAGCTAAGAGGTAATCTTCAAAGCTATTGGAGGCTAGTGGTGCCACGAATTCCGACTTAACATAAAATGGATGATGTTGCCCGTGCGTTGATGGTGAGTCGTAGAAAAACTCTGTACGTCTCATCCCGTTCGCCATTCGTTCGAAATCTGTTACAATATCCCGTTCTCTTATATTAGTCGTCGGAATGAATGATAATCCCCGGGATATCAGAAAAAAATATTATCATTATCTGTTAACACAGACTTGAGATATTTCTAATATATGTCTTGGCTATTGCCAATCTCGAGAGGTTGACATTGACATAATTAATATGTCTCTGCTTCTTGTAGCGTTTTCTCTGTTTTCTAGATAAACGTCTTGTTTCCATTCTGTCCATAATGAGTTAGAACGAAGCAGTTGATATGCGGCGTTTGTTATAGAATATCAGGATACTAATCATCTCAATCAAGGTCGCGTGGATAACTCTACGAGAAAGTTAGTCTTCAAAAATAAACTTAGACTCAGGGGATAACAACAGAGTGAAATCGAGAAAGCATTCATGGAGGTTGAACACTCTGAGAGATCGAAACTTCTACACAGAACCAAGCACAAGCAGACTCAACCGGTATTTGTCAAGCCGTCGCGATTCATCACAACATTCCAACCAGGATCACGCCAGCTGATAAAAATTATTTAAAAAATACTGGCATATAATACAGACTGACTCCAAAACCAGCCGACTATTCCAACATCATCCGATCGGTGTATACAGAAGAGGACGGAATTTAAAAGAACTCCTACGGAAATCTAAGATCTAATAGCTGTACGGCGAACAGAATGCTGAGGCGATTGGCACCTGCGAGACTTGTATCATCTATAGATAACTATACTTGACTGAGGCGTGACCCCTGATGAGAAATATGCCTGGGATGATATACGTAAGTTATATACTCGAAAGATTTCGAAACACTGGCTTTGAGGTACATTAGTACACATCTATGAAGATGTATTAGCATACTCATATATACGTAAAACTCAGGCTACTGTAGGGTCAGGACACACCGTGAAAGTGGAATCTTCCCATACAAATTGGCCGATAATGCTAAATTTATGTCAGGTAAATGAAGTTTAGCAGCTTTTTTTATTAGAAACACTAATGTTTTAACACATTAGAATGATTAGCGATTACCCTCTATCACATTCATCGCAAATATTTTGTCCCGTTCTGCCTCTTTCACAAAAACCTCAAATTTAACCAATTTCTTGAAAATGGGGGGTTGGGTAATATTCTCAGTCATTGCTTGGTTACACGAACCTATTGTCCGATCAGTCCAATTTTGAGGGGAAGCGCACTTGTTTGCGCAAATTTAAGATAGTTTGGTTGCTGAGAGAACATACTGTAGTAAATTTACTAAAATTTGAAAAATCAAACATGCAGGAAAAATCTCTATTTTCTGAACGTTTTCTTACATTGTATCCAGTAGATAGATTAGAACACTCTGAATTGTTCACACCTTTAAACCACGCCTAGTGGCTATAAAAAGACGCATAACTCGATAGTCAGAGTGAACATGCATCACAGTTATGAATAATTTTGTGAAACTAGTAGTTTTTTGGCAAATTTATTCGAAATCCCCGCACCGACAACTCATGCACACACCCTCAAGCTGACAACCGGTCAGAAAAGATGCACAGTGATCCTATTTATGCAAAAGAAATGGTTGTACGTATGCAGGAGAAAATGTTTACGGGGCGCTAAACTTTCATCATCTGACTAGGTGAGCCACGCAGCAAACTATTTGTTAAATATTCGGGACAATCGTCTGTTAAACTTGAATGGTGAACTCCTGGACAATGGATGTGAACATCTATTACCAGTATACTCTGTCAAGGAGTTCATCATTCCCGAATATTTAACAAATATTTTGTTGCGTGGCTCTATCGACTTAGAATTCGAAATGAACAGAAAAATTCTCCAAATAGTCCAAGCATACATAACGAAATCAAATAGATTTACAGATGTAGAACTCCAATCAGAGACAGATGAGTGATTTACGGGCCTCCTGTCGGTGCTCGTCTGTTCTCCCGGGTGAACTAAGTCCACCAGGGGGCATCTTCACAAGTCCAGGTAAATCCTAAATCCTCGCAGAGGGTTTACCTGGACATTTTTGGTGATTCGATTGAGTTCTTGAGTCGATGCCTCTATTATACAATCTCGTACATTTCATCCCCCGCGCTTGTTTTGAATTGGCATGTCAGTATCCCAAGCCTGCGGTTTTTGCTTTGATTTCTGATGTCGATTTCCGCTTGACATCAAAGCAGTTTGGCCCGCGATGAAATTGAAACCTGTCACATCTCATACCTCGCAGTGGATTGGCCTATCAACCAACTTAGCGCGTTCACTGATTGGGTTAATTCAGGGGAAACCCCTCCATCTATTTATATCCAGAACTCGTATGGGTAACTAACCAAGCCAGTGTATCGATCCCAATAGATCGATCGATACACTGGCTCGCGAGAATGCCAGGGGGAGGAGACGGGTTCAGTGAGGAGATCCACTTTTGAGAATATATCCTCTCCACATGCATCGTATTAGTGTGTTCAATTTGTGTGTACCTCTTGCTAGTGTCCATTATGTGCATATTATTTACCTTGTACGTACTTTCATTTGATTTCACATGTTGTTTTATTTGTGTAGTGTATATACAACTATGTTTTTATAGTATGGAAATCATTTATGTATATACATGACATATAGGGTTGTACATCGAATGTTATACAAATTATGTGATTCCAATGAGGTGAATACGATGTTTTATGGACCAGGGAAAACCAATATTCACCTCGGTCCATAAAACTTCGTATTTACCGAATTGGGATCACATAATTGTTTTATTATATGAAACAATCGCAATTGGTTTGAATTTGACGTTGAATGTACGCATTAAATATTTAAGGAACCATTATGACTATTCTGAAGACTTTTTCGTTAAGAATATCTCCATAATTGTGTCTGATGATGCAACTGCCGCCAGCCGCACATCAGGTGTTCGAAGTGACGTCAGTCGCGTGATAGGCTTCCACAGTGACGTCAACAAAAGTTACATTCACCGGTCGGTGAATATAACATTTTGGCCGGTGAATATAACTTTTTGTGAGATATCACGTCACGTTCAATGGACCAATTAAATGAAGGAATCACTACTGGTCATATAATAAATATATTTGTTACAGTAATATGCATATCATGCTCATGTTCTTAACTTGTATGTAATATGTGTATTTTATGTTCTGGTTGTGGATATGCCTGTTTGAATGGAGCCAATTCTGTATTTTTCTATACGATCATGTTTAATGTTGCTGCTTTTATCTGTACATGTTTATGTATATTCAAAATATTTCATTTCACACTACACGATTTAATTTATTTTCCCGTTTTAATACATGAATTTGAAACATTGAACCAATATAATGTATATCCTTTGCATATATGTTCGAGGAGAGTACCTTGTGGCCTTGTGGCTGTGTACAATCCACAAGAAATAAATAATATACAATTATGTGATTCCAATGAGGTGAATACGATGTGTTATGGACCAGAGAAAAACCAATATCCACCGAGGCTTTTTGTGAGATATCACATGACCGCCAATGGACCGGTCACACGGGATATTCGCCACCAGTCATATAATAAAGCATTATATTATATCCCTTTCTGGATAGTAATATTCCAGTGGGACCTGCATATGGCGTATACATATCTCGCTTAGTAGCATTTGCTAGATCCTGTGTTAAATGTGATGATTTTAATCAACGTCACAAAACACTGTTGCAGAAACTTATAAAACAGGGCTATTCTACCAAGCGCCTCCACTCAAAGTTTCTCAAATTTGGCGATACATATCGAATGCTGATAACAAAATACGAACGTAGCGTGCAAGATCTATGGGGCTACGTTTCGTAACATGTGTCTAATTCCGCTTAACCCGGGGCTAGGGGCCGTATGAGCCTATGTACTTCAAGATCCTCATGGTACTCATATGAACAGGCACAATCAAAGCGTGACTGAGGTACATCATTTTTAGATGACGACTTTATAACGAATATTATGGATTAAGAATACTGATCAGCGATACGGATTTGATATTTTGGAACATCATGATGTCTTGCCGGCATCATTGAAAATTGTTGACCGCTTCTCTCTTGCAGGAAACAAGCCTATGTTTATGTATACTTTTTGTCTTTTTGAATTTGGTGCTAATACTGTTATATGGAAATGGAATAGGTCTTTGGATTATGGACGCGGATATTCTCTAATGGACGACGGCTGGATTATGAATGACGGACTAGACGCTTGTAATTATATTATGTTAACCTAATGGGAAACCCACACATGGTCATTTGCGGTATGGGTTGTGGAATCTTGTTGTTTTCGTCTCACCACGCAGAACACGCTGATAGGGGTCGCGAAGCAATTGGTTGAAGGTTTTGGAAAAGTTCGCATTGCGCATGCGCACTAGGCAACTAGCGCTGGGGTGGACGTTTTGAAGTCTAGGTGGGCCCCTAATGGTCCGATTGAGTCGAGTGAGGTATCAGTGTGAAGTATTCGTGAGGGACTGGATGGGTGTGACGTGGAACTGACGTCATTCTGCGCATACGCAGCAGACAAAGTTTATGGGAAGTGGCGTTTTGGGGCCGAGGTGGACCCTATTGGTCCGATTGGGTCCTATTATATCTTATTTTGGAGCCCTCGTGGGGAGCGTCCAGCTACATGAATGTGGGTTGGAACTGACGTCATTCTGCGCATGCTCAGTAGACAAAGTTTAATGGAATGGACGTTTTGGGGTCTAGGTGAACCCCTAGTGGTCCGAATGGGTGGTATGACGTGTCATCGTGAATCATTGGTGGTGATCCTTCCGACTGGACTAGTGTGTCGTCCGTTTTCAACATTCTGCGCATGCGCAGTTTGGGAAAAGGGCAAGGGAAGAGGTGTTTTGGGGGTCGAGGGGGACCCATAGTCGTCTGAATGGGTCGTGGGATGTATCAGTGTGAAGCTGTCGCGGAGAGCGGCCGGCTGGATAGGTGTGGGGTGGGAATTGCGTCTGTCTGTCCAGGCGCAGTAGAAAAAGTGCATTGAAATCGACGTTTTGAGGTTGAGATGGACCCATAGTGGTCAGATTGGACCGTGGGAGGCCTTATTTTGAAGTTCTCTGGGGGTAGCATCGAGTTGGATTGGTGTCTAAATACATATGGACTGATGAGGGACATCCCTGTATGTACAGACACCACCACCACCGGGCGTTGACACCCGTTAGGCCTAGAATGGCAGGGTGGCTTAGTGGGTGTATGTGAATTTAGGATTGGGTTTGAACATATAAAAAGCGGAAGATCAACACGTATATAAGTGCTCATATAGTTTATTATTCCTTCCAGTACATCAACCCCAAGCTGGGGGAGCCGCAGGGGGAGCCGCAGGGGGAGCCGCATTGGGTATGTTTACAATTCAGAAGCCGTCGTTTGAGAAAGTTCAATCTCTCTTCGCTGTAACCTAAGCATCGTCCGGCAGGCCAGGATACCGTTCAGGCAGCATGTCCTGAAACAGTTGTTTGCGCATTCTGATCGCATTTTTCAGGGCCTCGGTGGGTGGTAGCCCCATATCCTCTTCCAAGTGACGCTTGGTCTTCATGATGGACCTGTGCGTGGGGTCGCTTTTCATTTCAAGCGGTAGTAGGGTACACTGTTCATAGATCGGCATGGCGGTTTTTCTAATGCTGGGACGCATTTGGATGTACGCCTGTTGTAAGTTATCCTGTCCGGCGTCCTCGATCGCTGCAGCGTGGGTATTAATAGCTGCTCTTACAATACGATCCCAAAAGGTAGGTTCGTCCTCACTTCCTTGGGTGGTAGGCAATCTGAGATCAAGCTCTCCCTATCAGTAAATAGACTCTCAGCACTTTCTGTATCTGCCTCCTCAGTGTGCTCCTCGGAGTCTGGATGGAAAGTCTTCTGGTGTCAAATCATATCGTAGTGTCTGCTGAAAGTGCGTTTGCACTCCGTGCATGTATAAACCATGTTGATGTTTGAACGTCGACTGTGCGTGTTTTGGGAGTACACTTGTTTTTATAGACAGTAACGCCCGTCAAACGCCCGTCTGAATACCTTAACGGCTTATGTATTGTCAATCGTCATTGGACGGACATCATTATTTTGGAGGTTGAAGAAGAAAATTTCCCGCCTCCAGCTGCGTCTCCATGAAGGATTGAAATGCTTCATCCAGGGTCAGTAGAGTCTGGGCACGGGTAGTTGTGTTGGTACATGTATCCTTATTGAGTACTATCTGTTTTTTATGCAGCAGAAGACATACCCGTGTCACCCATTGGATGTCATCTATTAGCGTGATAAGATGGCAACGCATTCGTTGTTGCTGAACGGTGGATTCACATTGAGATGTATCAATAATTGCATCGATTTGAACGTTGGCTCGACGTAAAGCTTCGGCCGGAATATCCTCGTTGTCTGGTTCAAACAAGGTGGACTCTGTAGTGCTCATGGTGAAATGAGGAGAATGGTGTCGTGTGGGTTATTTATAGTGGGACGCTTTTGATCTCAATGATGCGTTCGAACAAATGTTTCTTTTGTGCTATTGCTCTGACATACCCCGCTTTTCAGTTCATGCCCGAGGTTTTCAACGTCGACGCTGTTCTTCAGATTTCCATATGGACCGAATCCTTGTCCAGCAATTTTATATGGGTCATGAAGTCGGCATACTGCTGACGTAAAGCCCGTCGTAGTCTGGGTGCCAAAGTGTGATGGGCTAAAATTGTGGCTTCCTCTTTTGAACAACCTTTACGGTGAAACTTGTTTCCTGTGGCTTTCAACGCCTCGCCCATTTCGGCGTTCATACTAGCTGTAAACAAATCCTGCCATAGCCTCGAGTTCACATTGTGCTCATTCCTTTGTATGGGTTGGTCCTTCACGGTTGAATGATATTTCGAGACTGATGGTATGAAGGAGACCCATTGTATGGGGCGGATTGCTGCTGCTGAACGAGTGCTGCCAGGTGTGGACTCGGTGGATGGTGTAGGGATATATGACGTTGTGGTGATCCCTCGTGATCCCTCGGGGGTATGAGCTTTTAAATCCACGAACAGGCAAACATACGGACGACTTGTCGCGCCTTGGAAGGCCTGCATGAAATGGCCGATGTTCAGATGATAAATTCCACTACCAAACACATGGATTTGTGCTCTGTCAATGAAATTTGAGAACAACACAAAGTATTGGCAGTTCAAGGCAATATCTCTGGACGCCTTCCCTTGAGGAAAGAGATTCTGGGTCAAATAGAATGCACCTGTGGGGCATCCGCACCATGGTGTCCCTTATGTCCTACGAGCTATAGGGTACAGGGTGCACCACAGGAGCATGCGCGTGCGTACGATGATGTCACTTCCGAGCTCTGAGCTCCAAGTTTTCCTAGAGCTCGGAGCTCCGGAAGCTCCGGAAGCTCCGGAGCGCCAAGCTCCACCCCACGAGACCTAGCACCACCACCACCACAACCACCGGCCGTCAACGCCCGGTGGTGCTGGTGTCACCGCCCGGTGGTGGTGTCTGTATATATAGGGATGAACACGTGTCCCTCATCAGATCACGCGTATTGGTCGACTAATCAACATGTCGTGTACATGTACGTTCTGTCAGAAGACCTTCAATCGTCACGATGGTATGCTCAGACACATTCAATGCAGACGCACCCAACAGACTTCACCGAGTGCCGCTATAGGTTCGCCAAGTGGAGTAGAGCATCCCTATACGATGACGGTGAGCGACCCTAGGGCATGTGAAAAGACGTCCAGGGTGATGAAGTTCTTAGAGGAAGGTGGGACAACCCCAGCTCCGACACGCACTGTATGGTGTTATAGCCAGTGGCAGCCCGACTAGGAAACTACAAGGTGACAATGTGAGCTTCGTCCCCGGGATTCCCCACGATATCGACCAAGAGTATTTCTTCAACCCCGAGCAGTCCAACGTGGTAGTGCTAGATGATCTGATGAGTGCGGCCAAGGACAATTCATATGTTGCCGACTTGTTTACCGAAGGATCCAATCATCGGAATCTGTCCGTCATCTATTTGACCCAGAATCTCTTTCCTCAAGGGAAGGCGTCCAAAGATATTGCCTTGAACTGCCAATACTACGTGTTCTCAAATCCCATTGACAGAGCACAAAACCGTGTGTTTGGTTGTCGAATTTATCCTCAGAAGATCGGTCATTTCATGCAGGCGTTTCAAGGTGCGACAAGTCGTCCATATGGCTACCTGTTCGTAGACTTAAAAGCTCATCCCCGCGAAAATCGCCGGTTGACGACCCACTGGTTACCAGGCGAGGGATCACCACAACGTCATATACCCCTACACTATCCACCGAGTCCACATCTGGCAGCACCCGTTCAGCAGCAGCAACCCGCCCCCATACAGTGGGTGTCCTTCATACCATCAGTTTCGAAATATCGCCCAACCGTGAAGGACCAACCCAAACCCGTACAAGAAAATGAGCACAACGTGAACTCGAGGCTATGGCAGGATTTGTTCAAATCTAGTATGCACGCCGAGATGGGCGAGGCGTTGGAGGCCACAGGAAACAAGTTTCACCGCAAAGGGTGTTCGAAAGATAAGGCACAATTCTAGCCCATAACACATTGGCACCCAGACTACGACGGGCTTTACGTCAGCGGTATGCCGACCTCATGACCCATATAAAATTGCTGGACAAGGGTTCGGTCCATATGGAAATCTGAAGAACAGCGTCGACGTTGAAAACCTCGGGCATGAACTGAAAAGCGGAGTCTGTCAGACCAATAGCACAAAAGAAACATTTGTTCGAACGCATCATTAAGATCAAAAGCGACACCATTCTCCCCATTTCACCATGAGCACTACAGAGTCCACCTTGTTTGAACCCGACAACGAGGATATTCCGGCCGAAGCTTTACGTCGAGCCAACGTTCAAATCGATGCTATTATTGATACATCTCAATGTGAATCCACCGTTCAGCAACAACGAATGCGTTGCCATCTTATCACGCTCATAGATGACATTCAATGGGTGACACGGGTATGTCTTCTGCTGCATAAGAAACAGATAGTACCCAATACGGATACCAACACAACTACCCGTGCCCAGAATCTGCTGACCCTGCATGAAGCATTTCAACTTTCATGGAGACGCAGCTGGAGGTGGGAAATTGTCTTCTTCAACGTCCAAAATAATAATGTCCGTCCAATGATGATCGACAATGCATAAGCCGTTGGGATAGGACGATAAGGTCTTGAGACGGGCGCTGACGGGCGTTACTGTCTATAAAAACAAGTGTCTTCCAAAAACACACACAGTTGACGTTCAACCATCAACATGGGTTATACATGCTCTGAGTGCGAACGCACGTTCACAAGATGTTCACATGATGCGACACCAGAAGACTTTCCTTCCAGACTCCGAGGAGCCAACTGGGGAGGCAGATACAGAAACTGCTGAGAGTCTATTCACTGATAGCTTGATCTCATATGGTCAGCCTACATCCCAAGGAAGTTAGGACGAACCTAACTTTTGGGATCGTATTGTACTCTATGCTGCAGAGATCGAGGACGCCGTGCAAGATAACATACGACAGGCGTATATCCAAATGCGTCCCAGCATTAGAAAAACAGCCATGCCGATCTATGAACAGTATACCCTACTACAAATTAAAATGAAAGGCGACCTCAGGCAGAGGGCCGTCATGAAGACAAAGCGTTACTTGAAAGAGCATATGGGGCTTCCACCCACCGAGCCCTGGAAATGCGATGAGATGAGCAAACAACTGTTTCAGGACATGCTGCCTGAACAGTATCTGGCCTATCTGATGTTTAGGTTACAGCGAACAGAGATTGAACTTTCTCAAAGGACGGCTTCTGATTGGCATATTTGAATTGTAAACATACCCAACGCGGCACCCCCAGCTTGGGTATGATGTCCTGGAAGGAATAATAAACTATTTGAACACTTATATGCGTGTTGATCTTCCGCTTTTTATATGTTCAAACCCAATCCTAAATGTACATACACCCATTAAGCTACCCTTCCGCTCTCGGCAGGCCACCACCACTGGGCGTTCCGGGTGTCATCAGTTCCCCGTCACACGCATCCAGTCGGACGCTCCCTCACGAATGCTTCACACTGATACCTCACTCGACCAAATCGGACCATTAGGGGCCCACCTAGATTCCAAAACGTCCACCCCAGCGTTAGTTGCCCAGTGCGCATGCGCAATGCGAACATTTCCAAAAATTTCAGCCAATGGCTTCGCGACCCCTATTAGCGTGTTCTACGTGGTGAGACGAAAAAATCAAGATCACACAATCCATATCGCAAATGCCCATATGTGGGTGTCCCATTAGGTTAAACATTGTCCACCCCGCAAAGATTAACATTGGAAGTCACTGGGGTCTTCTATGTACGGGGAGATCACTCTTGCTCACGTGACCCGACGTCACCGGAAGTGACCTTTGAGTCGGATGTGACCTTTGAGCCGGATGTGACCTTGGTCCGGATGTGACGTCAGCGTGACGTCACTCCGCGATCAGCCACACTTTTTGAGCCACACTTTTGCGACAGAATTTACGATTATACTACTACTTACGTCTGGGGACTAAAAAACAACCATAGCACTCCACAGGAAAACCTCCCTCGGCACCTCACATTCAGACTAGATTAAGGAGAATTCTAAGACGTAGCCTTGATGTCTCTGCCACGCTTTTATTGTGGGTTTTATTTACTCCACTGTATTGTCGATGGAACAATCTATGACCTCTAACCACTAGACCACCTCAGTGTGGTCCGGTTCTCTTAGAACCTCTCTATGAGTGTTTGTAGAAAAACAAACAAAAACGTTCAAAAGTTATCGCGTCTGAATAAAAATACCCAACATATCTCAACCATGATGTGCTTGTCTTATAATCACTACTTATCTTGTAGGGATCCGGGGGCTTTGTGGCTGAAACTGATGAAATTTTTGTACTAAACAAAGAGGCTACATCAACCCAGAGTACCCAAGACCAGTCTCCTCTGTCGGCTTTCTGTGTTCATTTATTAGAGTACGAATATGTTATAGTACATGAGCTATAGAATATCAGCTATGTCGGAGACGAATTGCCGCAATCACTGATGTCTCGAGGAAGTGAAACTTACCAATTCGCATTCATCGTCGTCTTTCATGCGTTCGGCGATGAATGTGGCGCCCTTCAAACCGTCTACCACTTCCTGTGGGTATTTCGGGGCCAGTCTGAGACGTGTATAAGTTCCTTCCTTATCACTCTCCGCCTCAACTTCCGATCTTTGTACATCTCCAACGTCTGACTTTGTCGTCTGCTGTAGAGGAGAGCCCTCTCTGTCCCAGGATTCAAATCCATTACACGACCGGACTGGGACCGGAACCAAGAATTGCCGGTCCATATCCGGGCGCCTCATGAGGAGGACTCTGGGTAATATGACCGTGAAGACCTTCCTCAGCCAAGGTGACATTTTGTGAGTGGACGGCGCTCGATGGTGAATAGTGAGAACGAAAACGGTCAGACATATGGAGAGAGTTACTACGATCATCGTAAACAGAAGATACTTCCCAATAAGTGGTATGACAAAGGAGGTGGGTGGAATCAGATCGGCTAAAAGCAAAAAGAACACCGTCAAGGCGAGAAGAATCGATACAGATAAGGTGATTTTCTCGCAACTGTCCGAGGGCAAATAGAACACCAGCACGCACAAGCACGATATAACCATACACGGGATGATGAGATTCACGCTGTAAAATAGCGTCCTCCTTCGAAGGGTTACGGTGAACGTAATATCCGGGTACCACACTCCCGGACAACAGGGGTAGTCCTTCACCTTGCGCCGCGCTGTAACATTGATTATATCCCACTCAACGTTTTGGTAAAATCCGTCCAAGTCTATACCTCTCTTGATGACGATGGATTTCTCCAGTGACGTACGGATGGAGGTGTGCTCTAGCGTACATCGATGCTGAAGGTCGACTTGACCACCGTCGTATGTCCATATTCCGAATTTCATAAAACACTCCTGTAAATCAAAGGGGAAGAACTCCACATCGATCGGGCAGAAACTCTTCATGATAGCTGGAGGCTCCCAATGGATTGCTCCGTCAGAATATAAGGTCGCTTTCGTCAGCAGCGTGATGGTGAAATCGCCGTCAGCGCTGAAATTACCATACAAACATATTTTTCATAGCAATTATTAATAATTTATAGGAGCCAAAGCCGTTACTATGTAACCAACCATCGCCCAAGAGTTTTTCAAATAAACAGCCGAAATATCTTTTAAAAGATCGGGGAAATGAGGGCTCTCCAATTTTGGAGGTAACAAGGGCGTCTTTTTTGAATGACTTTAAAAATATGAACAAATTTGTATCTTTTTTAAATAGCACATAAATTCATGTATAGTTACATATGTTAAAACATTTGAACATGTTGAAATGGCCATTTAAAAAAACAATAGACAATTTCTTCAAAGTACATAAAGCAACGTGAAAATATACGAATTCATGCGCCATTGACAAAAAAAAATGCAAATTTGTTCAGAACCCCCTCCCGCCCTCCCCCAACTTTTTTATCTCCGAATTTGGAGAGCCGCCATTTCCCCGACCACATGCTCTAAAAGAGATTCACATAATCGGGAACCTGCAAATACATGTATACAAACTATCCAAGCAGATTATGTGATGGTCAGTTGCTGTTTGTTGATTTTGGCCTAGTTAACCAATCCACTGACAGAACAATCACTTCCGGTTACATTTTGGTCAAATTGTGAAAGCCTCTCATTTTCTAGCACAGGTTAGAAATCCAAGTACATTATAATCACTACCAATTAAATTAACTTTCTACCCTAACAAAGAATTGAAATGGACTTTTAAGCTCACCATATTGGGGTCATTTTGAGCCCATTTGCATAACCCCCGAACAGAAAATCAAGGGTAAATTCAAAATGGCGGCGATGTGGGGAACCAGAAACGTGTTTTTTTTTCATTTTTCTTCAAAATTCCCTACTTTTCTCTCAGGAAAAGTGGACAGAAAGTACTTTATTTCACATAAGACCATTATTTACTAATTTATCATCAGTTTTTCCGAAGAAAACACTTAAATAAAAAAGCGAAAAATCGGATTGAAAAATCGACCAAAAATCTCACTATGACGTCAACAAAGCGGCCATCTCGCACTTTTTTTTGCATTTTCTTGTAGAGCTTGACTTTATTTCGGCCCCACCCCTGATTATTGTTATTACTCCTTACGCCAGGCTGGTTGAAACTTACCACACTATACCCCTCTACCAGAAAATGTAAAAAAAAAATTCAAGACGGCAGCTTGATTACGTCACAGTAACATTAAAAAAGGGCCTTTTTATTGATGTAATTTCTCCCCAAAAACTGCATGATACATTAGTAAACATTATCTTGATATGAAGTAAAATAGATTCCGCCTACTTTTCCCAGCGAAAAAGCAGAAATTTTGAAGAAAAATGACAAAAACAACATTTTTCTGATACTCCACATGGCCGCCATCTTGGATTTACCCCTGATCCTCTATTCGGGAGGTTATGCAAATAGGATCAAAATGATCAACAATATGATAAACTAAAAAGTCGCGGAGGGTCAGTGTTCAATTTTTTGTCGTTCCGGGGATAGGGGAGAAAATTTGGTAGGAGAGGCATGAAGTCCCCCCTTCCGGCCTCGTAAGGTTAATCCGAGACAAGGGCCACCCGATTTTAATTTCGTTTTCTTCTGTGTACATGGCAGTGTGACTAACGTCACAGGACCTACGAAGTAGGGATTGATATGATTTAAGTGTGTACTCGAGAGATGACTTGGGAGCCCTATGTGCTATCGTGAGAGAATTTATATAGCAGTCTCTAGTTGACAGTGGGTACTACTAACCTACCCAGATGTCACCGCTGGTGCGTCATTAGCGTAGCAACTATTATCGCCCTCAGTTCCTATTACCCTGGACAGTTATCAGCTCAGCAGTACAGCACGAGGTCACTCATTCAATTCTTGACCGGGCTCAAAGTCGCTTAACTTCAATGATTTTACGAGAACCGGTGTGTCGTGATATGCCGTATTAGGGAACCTTCAAAAGTCACAGTGAAACATACTGTTTTGAAAGTTATTCAAAAAAGACGCCCTTGTTACCTCCAAAATTGGAGAGCCCTCATTTCCCCGATCTTTTAAAAGATATTTCGGTTGTTTATATGAAAAACTCTTTTGGGCGGTGGTTGGTTACATAGTAATGGACTCACTCACTCACTCACTCATTATCGGACAATTTGCAAATGGTACCCTACTTCGTAAGAATAATCGATTGACTCTTCGCCCTCTTGCGTGACCCACTATGCGCTGTGCGGCTTTCATTGTGATGTTCTGGTTCTTAGATTTTGATTTTGGCCTATGTTATACTACGAAGAAATATTCCTACGAAGTATATGATGGCCGAGAAGGGACATCGCTGTATTGTGTTATGAATCGGGACCGACACACGAAGGCAGGATGCGAAGTCGCGAAGGCAGGATGCGAAGTCGCGAGGGCAGGATGCGAAGTCGCGAGGCCAGGATGCGAAATCAAAAACAGCGAAGCGCGAAGTCAGGATGCGAAGTCAGGATGCGAAGCGCGAAGTCAGGATGCGAAGTCGCGAGGCCAGGATGCGAAATCAAAACAGCGAAGCGCGAAGTCAGGATGCGAAGTCAGGATGCGAAGCGCGAAGTCAGGATGCGAAGTCGCGAGGGCAGGATGCGAAATCAAAACAGCGAGGCGCGAAGCGCGAAGTCAGGATGCGAAATCAAAACAGCGAGGTGCGAAGCGCGAAGACAGGATGCGAAATCAAAACAGCGAGGCGCGAAGCGCGAAGTCAGGATGCGAAATCAAAACATCAGCATTGCGCATGATCCTATCAAAACGAGGCCGGTTTGTAGCCCTGATTCCTAATATACATTGTAGGGGCAATTGAAGATTATTGCTGGTTGTTGTTATCACAGCAACGGCGGAAGTAAAATTATTCTGATGTGTATCTTTTCTTTGCATTACTGATGTTTTATAGAAATTCACAAATGGTATTTGAATATATTTTCAGATCTGGTGTTTCGGGAATGATTAAAACCAACCCGAATAATTGATAATTTATACTGAAGCGCTCAAAGCTTGCTTAAGACTCTATGTCAGCCTGGTGACTGTTCAGGTTGACATTTCTATTCCAATCTTGCCAAATTTCCAGTTAGCCTGGTGTGTGAATGGGCCATACCATCTAGGAATAATTGAGAATTATTGCTTACCAGATAAATTGGTCTTTATATATAGTGTATATAGTGTAATTTTCCATGCTTGGCAAACACGGGCTCTCGCTTTAAAATATGGCCACGTATGAGTATTATAGTAAGCTATATGATAATTTAGTGATTCTAAAAAAAATAGAAATTTTAAATTTGAAAAAAATTAAAATTTTAAAATTAAAAATGCAAATCAAATTAAAAATAAAAAAATATATATCTCTGACACAACAGTGCTACTTAGCCCTGTGTCCTAAACGATCCGGGCCAATTCTAAGATGGAGGTTTGTACAAATTTAGGATTGATGATATAAAATGTGAAATCAAGGTTCAATATTTCCATACATCCTTATTATGTGCTAATAAATATATACACACGGAAACAGATAGACTATTAACAAGCAGTAAGATAATTAGCGGTTAATTTGGGGCTATTGTCTAAAACTCGTATGTTCGTCACTCCATGCCAAACGTCTACGTACAGGGTAATATCATAATTCGCGAACATTAGGCTTGTTAAAAAAGATTCCTGTTTAGCATTACCGCCCGTCCCGAAATATTCGGCCGCCCCGTATTTTTTATTTCTATTCTTATTTTCCTCCTCATCTTTGGAATCGACGCTCCGAGACCGAAGTCAAGCGACTCAGAAGTAGATATCTCAATAAATGTACACTAAAATTTATTGAAACTAGACCCAGATACAAGCCAAACGATTTTTCTGTTCAATAAACTAGTTACATCATTCATCCGACGATGCATATAGTTTGGAGTCCGAAATCGAGATTCGTCAAGGCCGAGGCCGCCAAACATTGTCAATTTATTGTTTCTCTGTTTACATCAACCCTTTGAAATATAAGCATAAATAAAGAGATATTCTTGTATATTCTGTGTGGTACAAATCGGCCGTGTTCTAATTCATTTCCAGAATTCCCCGTCAGTATCCACCACAGAAACAGCCAAATCAAATAGTTCGATAAAACAGGCTTTGGGTGTGCATTTATAACTTGCACAGTTATAAACCAGAATTGAAAATACACAAATTGATATATATTTGTTCAATTATTATTCGAAATTCAAAACCATCTATCACTGAGTGATAATACCGCATGCCCCTACAATGTATATTAGGAATCAGGGCTACAAACCGGCCTCGTTTTGATAGGATCATGCGCAATGCTGATGTTTTGATTTCGCATCCTGACTTCGCGCTTCGCTGTTTTGATTTCGCATCCTGACTTCGCGCTTCGCGCCTCGCTGTTTTGATTTCGCATCCTGACTTCGCGCTTCGCGCCTCGCTGTTTTGATTTCGCATCCTGACTTCGCGCTTCGCGCCTCGCTGTTTTGATTTCGCATCCTGACTTCGCGCTTCGCGCCTCGCTGTTTTGATTTCGCATCCTGACTTCGCGCTTCGCGCCTCGCTGTTTTGATTTCGCATCCTGACTTCGCGCTTCGCGCCTCGCTGTTTTGATTTCGCATCCTGACTTCGCGCTTCGCTGTTTTGATTTCGCATCCTGACTTCGCGCTTCGCGCCTCGCTGTTTTGATTTCGTATCCTGACTTCGCGCTTCGCGCCTCGCTGTTTTGATTTCGCATCCTGACTTCGCGCTTCGCGCCTCGCTGTTTTGATTTCGCATCCTGCCCTCGCGACTTCGCATCCTGACTTCGTGCTTCGCATCCTGACTTCGCGCTTCGCTGTTTTGATTTCGCATCCTGGCCTCGCGACTTCGCATCCTGACTTCGCGCTTCGCATCCTGACTTCGCATCCTGACTTCGCGCTTCGCACTTCGCACTTCGCTGTTTTGATTTCGCATCCTGGCCTCGCGACTTCGCATCCTGGCCTCGCGACTTCGCATCCTGGCCTCGCGACTTCGCATCCTGCCTTCGCGACTTCGCATCCTGCCTTCGTGTGTCGGTCCCGATTCATAACACAATACAGCGATGTCCCTTCTCGGCCATCATACAAACAGCTTTCGTACGATCCGAACATGAATCGATCGAACCATAATAAGCCTATACAGGTCACGTGTATACAGGTCACGTGTATACGACGCAGGGGTTACCAAATGCGATCGAACAAACATGAAAGAGATTCCGAACAAGTTTTGTTTTGACAATAATGGTTGATAGGACACTCGCAAAAGATTTTGTGCCAAGTTCAATGAAGCGAATCTTGCTATCAACTATCGTACACGGCCACTATATCTACAACAAGCGCTGGATGAGCGCAAAGACCTCCGTCGAGGCAACAGGGTCCGTAGGGGAATACATAGCTGAATAACATAGGGCCGGATGCCAAGCTCAATTTTGCATTTGTTGGACGTTAACTCCACCAATGGTAATCAACTTGGGATTGGGTTCCCCACTAGCATGTCCAGCCACGGATGTGGAAGTCACATTCCCCGCACATAAGTTTTGTCTGATTTCACGTGCTTGAAATATTGGTATATGGAATAGAGTCTATTGATGGAAAACCTTGAATACTACTTGAGACATTAGGCCCCTTCCCAATCCCATCTCCCCCTGAGAGGATGCCCCCACCCAAATCAATACGTTAGCGGCAGAAATGAGACCCTGTATGCCTAGTTGTACCAATTTGCTTGTGATTTTGTGCTATAGGCCGGACACATCATCACTTCATATTTTGTATGTATACAGTATAGCATCATCATTGAGAGAATCCTCTACAAAACACACCTGATTTTACCGACACTCCGTTCTGATCTGCCTCAACATCATGTGGCGAGGATTCAATGCGCTCGGTGTAATTTTGTATACTGGTGTTACAGGTCACCTTCACCATACTGTATCAATGACCATGGACTTGTACATGTATCACATTCATATTGAATGGTGATGGCTGATGAGAATATTGCCCATATGGAACAAATGGCTGGATTCCAGCAAATAAAAAGTTCATATTAATCATAAACAACATACAGTTCATAATATTATCAAATAATTATGTGTATTCCTTGTCGACATAAATATATTACAGACAATATTGTGACTGAATCATGGTAACAGATATACACCTGAATCACACCATTTGTAGATCACTGTCAGGTTATCGCTTAACATTTAACAATTTCTGAAAATGACGGCATTTTAATATCTGTCTAACCTGATATAATTTACTGGCTTACCTATTCATAAATGCGTATTGGCTAAGATCACATTATGCCTTGTATATATACTGTGCGTATGGAGATGTTTGTAACTTTGTTCACTGCTGAAGATGCTATAACTAATAGCAAAATATACAGAATAAATTGTGATTCCTACTCGGAGTTGCTTTTCTTCTCTACAATTGAAGTGAAATGGTGTGTTCATGTGCATTTTGACGGAATATTTAGACTTTGAAGATGATATGTAATGATGCCCCAAAATGAACTGAATTTTCCGTGTCATCTGTCTGTCTGTCTCGCTGTTTGCCCATCTTTCTTGTCATACCACATATGCAGCTGGTGATGGATCAGAAGCCTAATGACATTGACTGACCTTCACCTGTTTTATTGAGGTCAAATTTAGCATTAGCAATACTTTTTAAAGGAGTGAAGATAGGCTCTCCAAATTCATAATACTTGTGCAATTGGTGACTGTCTAGAAGCCTATCCCAGTTGACTGAATCTATTTTCTCAGGTTATATACTGTATATTATGATATAGCATGAAATATAGCTAGGCATTCTAAATTGATACCACATATGCAACTGATGATGGACCTGAAGTCTATGAATATGACTGACATTGGCCTATTTTCAAAAACTGACAAAAACTGTAAGTTAAGTCACATCTTAACTGCTAACATACACCTCAAATCTAACATTGTCATCATTTTGTTGTGGCTGTGGTTCCAGAACAATTTAGCGAATTTTGCATGTGTTTCAACAGTCTCATGCTTCAACAGTAACTAAAGCCATGCTGTATCGGCTGAGCTGTTGAAATAGCCTTCATTTCCTAGCTCTGACATACTGCATCACTGTCGAAATATGAGTACCGAGACAGAGTGATAGATCACACAGCCAGTAAAGGTTCCCGATTTACATTGAATGTCGTTATTGCCTAAGTAGTATTAGCAGCATTTTACAACAACAACAGTTCGCTGACTTACAGTGAAAAATTATAGTGAAAGGTATCTATTTTTTGTTGTTTGGCATTTTTATTTGCTGGCATTGTTTCAGATAGAATACAACAGCCTAATTCATACAATCAGGAATAAAAAGGGGGTTAAAATCTTTATGTTCAAACTTCGTAGGAAATATAAAAGTGGCAATTTGAAATTTTATTTTTATTCGATTTTTTAATGTCGGTGGGCCCATGAAACGCAAAATAAAGTTGGTATTGCCTCACACTGGGTTTCAACCATTGGTGAAGAAATCCCTTCTACCAGGGATGATTCCTGATTGCTCATCCTCCAGGGGTGTCTGCCCCCCACTCTGTCCCATCCTAAAAACAATTGCCACCCCTAATAGGGGGTGTGCCCAAATTGGGGAGATCTAAATCCCTGTGAGTACCAAATTATGTGCTACAAAATTGTCTGGGGAAATGCTCTCCGCCCGTGTTTCACACGAGCTTTCATTTCAATTGTGTCCAAAATCATTGCTTCCAAATTTCGTCGGGAACCATGACAAACCCTATTGGAAATCACATGAGTCGTGGGTTTCCCATATGACAATTATTTGGCGGGAGATTTCACGTTGCATTCCTGGACCTTCGTCTGATCGACGGAGGTAACAACGGTACTTGTACTAAGAGCTATATTCGGTATATAGAGCTATTGTCATATTCAGTCCTTCCAATACAGTTTCTTCCCAGAACTGCTAGTTGCAGTCAGAAGGGAATACAATTCGTATTATATTGTACACATTCGTGTGTACATGATGCATGCATATTTCTTGTACATTTTGCACACATTATATGTACGCCGTATACAGACTATTGTGTGCATTCTATACACAATTTGTTTATGTGTATAAAAAGTACACATTAATGTGTACATATTGTACATGCTCCACAATGACACAGTTTGTGTACTTTTTGTACACACTAGTATTGAGAGTACATGTGGGTCGTGACACGGAAATACATTCTTCATAATTGTAATATGGACTATTGCCTTGCATAAAAATTGCCTTTTATTCTTATATACTAATACAGGAAACAGTGTTTAAAATAAACTCTTCCTATATTTGCCTACATAGACTACAAACAAGTATCCGAGAATTTAAAGTGCATTTTATGGATTGTGTCAAAGAAAAGTGTTCGCTCTCTGCTGACCAGGAAATATTTCCGCTTAACTTGCGATCTTGAAAATGTCTTTTAGAAATTATATACTTTCCGTCTGCTTTAATATCTCAAAAGAAAGGAAAAAAAAGAAGAAAAAATCCGATATTGGGAATTATGCATGCGGCAGCTGTTTCCCATACGTCTATCTCTATCAATAACGCGGATAGCCACAGACTGGGAAACGATTGATTTTATTATCCGTGTACTAACCCCGTCAACGGCTCAAAATGATGTCTGTGTTACACCAGACAATCGGCCAAGCCCAAACTTCAAACATCAGAAAATTTGTATTTTTTCCTGATTTTGACAGATTGAAAGACACAAATAACTATACTTCTCCGTTTGTGTGATCAAAATTGAGTCACCGGTATTTTGTGCTTCATCAACTCTGATGATATAATATTCAACATATAAAGCTACAGTTTGTATGGCATAATTATAAGGGTTGATCCCTCTAGTTTCTGGGTGATAGATGAATGTACTTGTTCGATTTCCACTACAATGATCAACACAGAGATTTGTCAATGTATGTATTTGATTTTGCATATGTACATTTGTCGATGAAATAAACAAATATATACTTTTCTATAAATTTGATTGGCGGCTCTCATATATGCTTAGGTAATTTGAGCTGAATCCCAGCTATGTTATATGAGATGAGATATGGACCGAGAGCTCCCAGCTAGGCGGAAGTGAGATTTGAACTGAGAGCTCCCAACTAGGCTGAGGTGAGATTTGGACTGAGAGCTCCCAGTTAGGCTGAGGTGAGATTTGGACTGAGAGCTCCCAGCTAAGCTGAGGTGAAATGTGGGCTGACGGCTCCCAGCTAGGCTGAGGTGATATTTGGACCGAGAACTCTCAGCTAGGCTGAGGTGATAGTTGGTCCGAGAGGTCTCAGCTAGGCTGAGGTGATATTTGGTCCGAGAGGTCTCAGCTAGCCTGAGGTGATATTTGGACCGAGAACTTTATTTGACTGAGAGAAGCCAACTAGGAGTGAGTAAGGTTTATCGTTCCTTTCAACAACCTTTCATTCATATCACAGCGTTTGGGTCCTATTGCTTTTTACATCCGTGACCCCACCAATGTAATTGGAGGTGACATTTGGACTGCGAGCTCCCAGCTAGGCTGAGGTCACATTTAGACTAAGAGCTTCCATCTAGGTTGAGGTGACATTTGGACTGAGAGCTTCCAGCTAGGCTGAGGTGACATTTGGACTGAGAGCTCTCAACTAAGCTGAGGTGACATTTTGACTAAGAGTTTCCATCTAGGCTTAGGTGACATTTGGACTGAGAGCTCTCAACTAGGCTGAGGTGACATCTGGACCGAGAGCTTCCATCTAAGCTGAGGTGACATTTAGACTAAGAGCTTTCATCTAGGCTGAGGTGACATTTGGACTGAGAGCTCCCAGCTAGGCTGAGGTGACATTTAGACTAAGAGCTTCCATCTAGGCTGAGGTGACATTTGGACGGAGAGCTGCCAGCTAGGATGAGGTGAGATTTAGACTAAGAGCTTTCATCTAGGCCGAGGTGACATTTGGACTGAGAGCTCCCAGCTAGGCTGAGGTGACATTTAGACTAAGAGCTTCCAACTAGGCCGAGGTGACATTTGGACTGAAAGCTCCCAGCTAGGCTGAGGTGAGATTTGGACTGAGAGCTTCCAGCTAAGCTGAGGTGATGTGGGCTGACGGCTCTCAGCTAGGCTGAGGTGATATTTGGACCGAGACTCTGAGCTAGGCTGAGGTGATATTTGGTCCGAGAACTCTCAGCTAGGCTGAGATGATATTTGGTCCGAGAGCTCTCAGCTAGGCTGAGGTGATATTCGGACCGAGAACTCCAAGCTATAAGCTGGGGTGAAATTTTGACTGAGAGCAGGCAACTAGGGTGAATGAGTGAGTAAGGTTTATCGTTGCTTTCAACAACCTTTCATTCATATCACAGCGTTTGGGTTACTTTTACTTTTTATACCCGTGACCCCACCAATGTTATTGGAGGTGACATTTGGACTGCGAGCTTGCAGCTAGGCTGAGGTGACATTTAGACTAAGAGCTCCCAGCTACGCTGAGGTGACATTTGGACTGAGAGCTTCCATCTAGGCTGAGGTGATATTTGGACTGAGAGCTCTCAACTAGGCTGAGGTGACATTTGGACTGAGAACTCCCAGTTAGGCTGAGGTGGCATTTAGACTAAGAGCTCCCAGCTACGCTGAGGTGACATTTGGACTGAGAGCTCCCAGCTAGGCTGAGGTGATATTTGGACTGAGAGCTCTCAACTAGGCTGAGGTGACATTTGGACTGAGAGCTTCCATCTAGGCTGAGGTGACATTTCGACTGAGAGCTCCCAGCTAGGCTGAGGTGATATTTGGACTGAGAGCTCCCAGCTAGACTGAGGTGATATTTGGACCGAGGGCTCTCAACTAGGCTGAGGTGACATTTGAACTGAGAGCTTTCATCTAGGCTGTGGTGATATTTGGACTGAGAGATCTCAACTAGGCTGAGGTGACATTTGAACTGAGAGCTTTCATCTAGGCTGTGGTGATATTTGGACTGAGAGATCTCAACTAGGCTGAGGTGACATTTGGACTGAGAGCTTCCATCTAGGCTGAGGTGATATTTGGACTGAGAGCTCTCAACTAGGCTGAGGTGACATTTGGACTGAGAACTCCCAGTTAGGCTGAGGTGGCATTTAGACTAAGAGCTCCCAGCTACGCTGAGGTGACATTTGGACTGAGAGCTCCCAGCTAGGCTGAGGTGATATTTGGACCGAGGGCTCTCAACTAGGCTGAGGTGACATTTGAAATGAGAGCTTTCATCTAGGCTGTGGTGATATTTGGACTGAGAGATCTCAACTAGGCTGAGGTGACATTTGGACTGAGAGCTTCCGTCTAGGCTGAGGTGATATTTGGACTGAGAGCTGTCAACTACACTGAGGTGACATTTGGACTGAGAGCTCCCAGCTAGGCTGAGGTGATATTTGGACTGAGAGCTCTCAACTAGGCTGAGGTGACATTTAGACTAAGAGCTTCCATCTAGGCCGAGGTGACATTTGGACTGAGAGCTCCCAGCTAGGCTGAGGTGAGATTTGGACTGAGAGCTTCCAGCTAGGCTGTGGTGATATTTGGACTAAGAGCTCCCAGTTAGGCTGAGGTGACATTTAGACTAAGAGCGTCCATCTAGGCTGAGGTGACATTTGGACTGAGAGCTCCCAGCTAGGCTGATGTGATATTTGGACAGTGAGCTCCCAGCTGGGCTGAGGTGACATTTGGACTGAGAGCTCCCAGTTAGGCTGAATGAAAATTTGAATTCATAGCTCTCATCTAGCTGAGGTGCATTCTGTACAAAGTTTGTCTGAGAGCTCTCAGCTAGGCTGAAGAGACATCCGGACTGAGAGCTCCAGGCTAGGCTGAAGAGACATCCGGACTGAAAGCTCCCAGTTAGGCTGAAGTGATATTTGGAGCTATGATCTAGGCTGAGGTGATATTGGTGCTGAGAACTCCCAGCTAGGCTGAAGTGACATTTGGGCTGAGATCTCCCAGCTCGACGGGGGTCACATTTGGAACGATAGCTCCTAAGTTTAGGCTGAGGTGACAGTTGGAATGAGAGTTCCCAACTAAGATTAAGTGGCATTTAAATCGAGAGCCAGGCTAAGATGACAAATGAACTGTGAAACACACTGCGGATTTACACAAGCCTTTTGACTTACCATGGAAAATAATACTGTACACCGTTCAGGCATCACCAGGCTCAATTTTTCATAATCTAGGAATTTATACCCTGCTTTAATATATAGGTTTAGATAGGAATTCTATGAAAAATGCCTCTATTTTCATAGAAAATGCTAATATTTTCTAAGAAGTCAAAATGCCATTTTCTCCAAAATGCCCCAATAGTTTTCTGAATCAATGCTGAATCGGAAAACCTAATAAAAATGAGGGGTCACCAGGCTTCTCTTCAAGATGGTAGGAGGATGCCAACATGGAAAACCATCGTCATGAAGCCAAAGTCATTTTCCCAGCGTTACTTCGTTGAGGTCGTATTACCTCAAAATTTTGAAAACACATTATCCAATTCAAAAAACCTTGCACACTTGTTCTCTTGAACAATTATATTTTCTTTTTCCTTTAAATTTCCTTTAAATAACTCTATTTTGGTAGATGCGCAGAAACATGCGCAGTAGATGCAAAATTGAATTTGTCTGGATCCTCCTTAATATATACTGTAGTTTTAGTGCAGCAAAGTTGCCAGTAATTTACTGTAACATGCACAGTAACTAATGCGAAATACACTATATAATGCAATTTTCGCAGTTATTTACTGTAAATTGGCATTATTTTCTGTACATTTAACAGTAACTTACTGGAAACTTTGCTGCAATACAATACCGGTAGAGTAAATTACCGGAAACTTTGCTGCACTAAAATACAGTAAAGTACTGTAAAATTTACGGCAAAAGTGTACAGTTTTGCTGTTGGAAAATGAGATGGGATATTTATTAACCACCAGAAAGAAGCGTCACGTAAGGTGAATATTCGAATATTGGCCTGTTCCAACAAGAATGATTTCATGTCAGTTGGGATGCTTTTTATCATTCCAAATCTATTAGACTAAAATCTTGTTCAGGGGGCATACATGCTCTGATAGAAGTTGAAGAACTTAGGTTGGTATAAGGCGATTTACCCGTGTTCTGAAGCCATTAAATCCTTCTTTAGCAAGTTGAGCACAATCCAACGGATCGATATAAGATGAACAACAAATCACTAAGCTCCAAAATTAATTCGGCATACTCAGGTTCGAGTACTCGGCTAACGATCCGCTCCAAGTTCTTACAGCCTTGTTTACGATGTTTGAGTGGAAATATTTGGCTGTATAGAGACTGAATAATAAATATTATATAGTCTTTGGGATGTACAATCACAAGGGCCCTTACCGTTGCTAATTGGTTAATTAGGTTCTGTGAGGGGGGGGGGGGGAAGTTCCCCATCCTCCCTTGACCTCACTCCTATTCAATCTAATTAGCCCCTGTGATCTGACATTTTCTAAATTCCTAAACTGTAAATTATAGGTTTATGTTATGAACACAATTCTGAACACAAAAACTAGCTCGAGGTGCAGTTTGGTAATCGCTGTACCCTCAAATATAATATACTGTGAATATTATACCAGGATTGAGTGAACTAAGCACCACCCAGCCAAGTTGCGTTCTTTGAAGCAGCATGGAACCAGACACCCAACTCCACCCTATAAAACACTAAGGACAGAACACGGACAGGACGCTTACATGGTGCAATAAAGACAAGTGATATTACAGTGCTAGACATCACATTATCAAGTTCCTGTTGCTTCTCAGCAAAATGCATTAAATGTAATCATACTGTAACTTGTAAATATTGTAAATGTTCTCATAGTGTGGCCTTATCCGCGTCTTATGATTCAGTTCAGACGTTCAGACGTGTTTATAAGTTTGGAACACAATTGTGTTTAGAAATGTGCTGATGGCCTACACATGCTGACGTCGATGTGTTTAGAAATGTGCATAAACAGAAACACACAGAACACTTGTGATGTTTTTAACACAAACTTGTGTCTTTATATTTCAACAACCCTACATTATCATGGTTAACAACCATATATTATCATGGTTAACAACCCTATATGATCATGGTTAACAATCCTATATTATCAAGGTTAACAGTCCTATATTATCATGGTTATAACAACCCTATATTATCATGGTTAGCAACCCTATATTATCATGGTTAACAATCTTTATTTTATCAAGGTTAACAATCCTATATTATCAAGGTTAACAATCCTATATTATCATGGTTAACAACCCGATATTATCATGGTTAACAACCTTATATTATTATGGTTAACAACCCTATATTATCATGGATAACAATCCTATATTATCATGGTTAACAACCCTATATTATCATGGTTAACAATCTTATATTATCATGGTTAACAACCCTATATTATCATTGTTAACAATCCTATATTATCATGGTTAACAACCCTATATTATCATGGTTAACAACCCTATATTATCATGGATTCTTTCTTGCCTATATTATCATGGTTAACAACCCTATATTATCATGGTTAACAATCCTATATTATCAAGGTTAACAATCCTATATTATCGTGGTTAACAACCCTATATTATCATGGTTAACAATCTTATATTATCATGGTTAACAACCCTATATTATCATTGTTAACAATCCTATATATCATGGTTGCAACCCTATATTATCATGGTTAACAGCCTATATGATCATGGTTAACAATCCTATATTATCAAGGTTAACAGTCTTATATTATCATGGTAAACAACCCTATATTATCATGATAAAAACCCTATATTATCATGGTTAACAACCCTATATTATCATGGTTAACAACCCTATATTATCATGGTTAACAACCCTATATTATCATAGTTAACAACCCTATATGATCATGGATTGCTGCACTCCTATATTATCAAGGTTAACAGTCTTATATTATCATGGTTAACAACCCTATATTATCATGGTTAACAATCTTATATTATCATGGTTAACAACCCTATATTATCATTGTTAACAATCCTATATTATCATGGTTAACAACCCTATATTATCATGGTTAACAACCCTATATGATCATGGTTAACAATCCTATATTATCAAGGTTAACAGTCTTATATTATCATGGTTAACAACCCTATATTATCATGGTTAAAAACCCTATATTATCATGGTTAACAACCCTATATTATCATGGTTAACAACGCTATATTATCATGGTTAACAACCCTATATTATCATGGTTAACAATCCTATATTATCAAGGTTAACAATCCTATATTATCGTGGTTAACAATCCTATATTATCATGGTTAACAATCTTATATTATCATGGTTAACAACCCTATATTATCATTGTTAACAATCCTATATTATCATGGTTAACAACCCTATATTATCATGGTTAACAACCCTATATGAAGTCATAGTTAACAATCCTATATTATCCAAGGTTAACAGTCTTATATTATTATTCCCTTGTTGTTATTGTTGGCCATTGTTATTATTATTATTAATGTCGTGGTTTTAAACGACTCTATATTATCATGGTTAACAACCCTATATTATCATGGTTAACAACCCTATATTATCATAGTTAACAACGCTATATTATCATGGTTAACAACCCTATATTATCGTGGTTAACAATCCTATATTATCAAGGTTAACAATCCTATATTATCGTGGTTAACAACCCTATATTATCATGGTTAACAATCTTATATTATCATGGTTAACAACCCTATATTATCATTGTTAACAATCCTATATTATCATGGTTAACAACCCTATATTATCATGGTTAACAACCTATATGATCATGGTTAACAATCCTATATTATCAAGGTTAACAGTCTTATATTATCATGGTTAACAACCTATATTATCATGGTTAAAAACCCTATATTATCATGGTTAACAACCCTATATTATGATGGTTAACATTCCTATATTATCATGGTTAACACCCCTATATTATCATGGTTAACAACCCTATATTATCATGGTTAACATTCCTATATTATCAAGGTTAACAGTCCTATATTATCATGGTTAACAACCCTATATTATCATGGTTAACAATCCTATATTATCAAGGTTAACAATCCTATATTATCAAGGTTAACAATCCTATATTATCATGGTTAACAACCCTATATTATCATGGTTAACAACCCTATATTAGTTAACCATATATTATCATGGTTAACAACCCGATATTATCACGGTTAACAACCCTATATTATCATGGTTAACAACCCTATATTAGTTAACCCTATATTATCATGCTTAACAACCCTATATTATCATGGTTAACAACCCTATATTATCATGGTTAACAATCCTATATTATCGTGGTAACAACCCTATATTATCATGGTTAACAACCCTATATTATCATGGTTAACAACCCTATATTATCATGGTTAACAACCCTCTATGATCATGATTAACAATCCTATATTATCAAGGTTAACAGTCCTATATTATCATGGTTAACAACCCTATATTATCATGGTTAACAACCCTATATTATCATGGTTAACAACCCTATATTATCACGGTTAACAATCCTATATTATCAAGGTTAACAATCCTATATTATCAAGGTTAACAATCCTATATTATCATGGTTAACAACCCGATATTATCATGGTTAACAACCCTATATTATAATGGTTAACAACCCTATATTATCATGGTTAACAATCCTATATTATCATGGTTAACAACTCTATATTATCATGGTTAACAACCCTATATTATCATGGTTAACAACCCTATATTATCATGGTTCAACCCTATATTATCACGGTTAACAACCCTATATTATCACGGTTAACATCCCTATATTATCACCGTTAACAACCCTATATTATCATGGTTAACAATCCTATATTTTCATGGTTAACAATCCTATATTATCATGGTTAAAAATCCTATATTATCATGGTTAACCACCCTATATTATCATGGTTAACAACCCTATATTATCATGGTTAACATTCCTATATTATCATGGTTAACACCCCTATATTATCATGGTTAACAACCCTATATTATCGTGGTTAACAACCCTATATTATCGTGGTTAACAACCCTATCTTATCAAGGCTAACAATCCTATATTATAATGGTTAACAACCCTATATTATCATGGTTAACAATCCTAAATTATCATGGTTAACAACCCTATATTATCATGGTTGACAATCCTATATTATCATGGTTAACAACCCTATATTATCATAGTTAACAACCCTATATTATCATGGTTAACAATCCTATATTATCAAGGCTAACAATCCTATATTAGCATGGTCAACAACCCTATATTATCATGGTTAACAACCCTATACTATCATGGTTAACAATCCTATATTATCATGGTTAACAACCCTATATCATCATGGTTAACAACCCTATATTATCATGGTTGACAATCCTATATTATCATGGTTAACAACCCTATATTATCAAGGTTAACAATCCCATATTAGCATGGTCAACAACCCTATATTATTATTATCATGGTTAACAACCCTATATTATCATGGGTAACAACCCTATATTATCGTGGTTAACAACCCTATATTATCGTGGTTAACAATCCTATATTATCATGGTTAACAACCCTATATTATCATGGTTAACAACACTATATTATCATGGTTAACAACCCTATATTATCATGGTTAACAACCCTATATTATCATGGTTAACAACCCTATATTATCATGGTTAACAGCCCTATATTATCATGGTTGCAATCAACACTAAGCTGTGTTAGTCTTGACAAGTTTATATTGCTCAGTACATTGTCTATGACGACGTGTACACACGAACAGTTATTATCTCTAGTGATCGGTGGCAAATGGACTATTCGTAAGGTATAGGTATGGTAAAACAGGCGTTGATGTCGGATGGCGAGTATCTTCTCAGCACAGTGTCTGCAAGGTTCGATAGATCCAAGTATAACATTAACAGCGCACAGAGGGATATCGATATCAGGGGCGATATTTCCACCTATCAGATTGCGATCGGCTGTCGCTTTGCTAACTGGACCCCGTCACTCATGTGTTTAATATCTCGAGATTACGGCAGCTTGAGATGTAATTAAGTCATGATCAATCAGAAATTAGTCCCCGCATCAATTTCCCCAACATTATCTCCCAAACTCTTGCCAAAACGTGTACTATACAACGGTACAAGCGCAGACGATAGATTTATAAATCAATGAGGACTGTTACCATCTTTACTAACAAATGCGATTTGTTCACCGTATGGACTTATAATTAACCGCTATATGTCATAATGGTGTTCGGTCTGATATAGTACTCTATTTTCTCGTCCTATATCAAGCCTGCAATGATATATTTGGCGCTTCGCGATTTGTCTTATTCCGCTTTTACACCGTAACACTATCTGTTGCATATACTTGCTCTCTGAAGAAGCTGAAGTAAAACAGCAGAAATGCGCATCAGAGCTATGTGACCGTGTTGGCAGTTAATCTTTTTTCATTTATATTTCTTCTCGTTAGACTCTTTTACCTTTTCACTATATATATATATATATATATATATATTTTTGGAGAGACGTATCTGGCCATGCTCAATTCATTGCTCTTAAGAACAGAAGTCTGGAGATTCCAATACTGTCTGGTAAGCTCTACCAGAAATATATATGCTCAATTTCGTTGGCTGCTACGTTGACTCTACAGAAGAGAGTTTTCAGCTTAATATATTGTGTTAATACATATTTTCGTCACAAAGCAGATTGGTTATTTCAGGTTAACTAGCTGAATTATTTTCTTGTTATTTGATGCGAAAAATGTCGCAAATCTGTCAAAAATGACGAAGAAACGAACATTTCTGAGGGCGCCAGTTGAATTCCTCTATGCTACATTGCATGTATATAGGGTATGGCAAATTTACTCGACATGATGCCAATAATAAAATACGAGAGATCCTGAAGGATCTTGGCGCCCACCATTGTCCGATAATTGTAAGCTAATAACAAGAGGATCTTTTTGTCCATTGTTACTAAGAACAAATGATTGATTTGTAATTTTGTTTACAGAATTTCGAATCTGAGCGAAAAAGATCGAAAAAGGGACACTGGAAAACACCAAGATATAATCTTTCTAAGTTTCAGGAGTTTCAAGATTTCTAGAAACTGTTCTTATGTCGATTGTTATAGTACAAGAGAAATGAGCAAAGTTAGTCTGAAAGTGAATGTATATGTACGGAGGTTCCTTCGTCTTCGTTTTGTAGTATTTTTATTTTATTTATTTTTTTGCACGTGTCATCATTGGGTACTGGAAGCGAAGACAAATCTATTTGACACTTTGGCATGAGCTATGAAACATACTTAAGATTTTATAATTAGGAACGAATGCTAATTCTGTTCTGTTTACTGGGCTAGTTTGAGATATCCCTTTTAAGATGCCATGCTCGAAAATAGTAAGATGTTACAATACTTAATACTGAAGGGATCCGGTGTGGAAGCAACCGTGGTCCGCCAGATATGAGGGTCCGGGGACCATGGTATCTGGATTTGGGTGCCCGAAGGGCACCCAGATCCAGATACGAAAGTCCTCCCTCGGAAACAGTTGTCCCCCTATCAGTAGAAACCAGGGTCCTGGTATCGTTGGTGTCCGGGTCACTGAAATCTAGACAGGAATGCCCCTTCTCATATATATAGGGCCCGGACCATGGCATCTGGCGGACAATGGGCGCTCCACAGCTATGGAAGTCCTCAGAGTCCGGCATTCCACAGAGTCCGGTTGACCTATATATGAAACTAAAGGAATAGTAAAGACTAGAAATTCTGAACAGAGGTTCGGCCAGCAAATCGGTGGTGCAGTGGGTAAAGGCATAGAGACGGTGGACAGTACAGCAGAAGGTAAGATTGTGGGTTCGATCCTAGTCGGGATCAGTTGAAAATGTTTGATTTTCTGCATTTCTCGTGTACAGCTTTAGTACGTCTTGAAAAGTTATACCGTCGCATCTTTGTTAAATATATATATATTTTTTAGAAAAAAATAATTTTATGTATTTAATTCAATATACATCTTTACGGTGGCCCATATACGACATGCTATTAATTTTAGTTTTGTATATATTTTTTTTTCAGTTTGGGTGGGCCGGGGGGGGGGTCTTTCACTCCTCCTCAGTTTCCACCCAGATGCAAACGTTTTCAACGGGGTGAAAAGGTTTTCACCTGGGCGCAAACGTTATCACCCTGGTGGAAACCTGTTTTAACCCAGGTGAAATCCTGTTTTCACCCAGGTGAAAATCTTCTCACCCCGGTGAAAACGTTTCCACCCAGGTGAAAACCTTTTCACCCAGGTGAATGGAAAGTTTTTATCAGTTTTTAAGGAAATTCCTTAACATGGTAAGGAATATTCCTTAGTTATGTTGAGGAATATTCCGCTGGTGTAACAGTCGGGGAATATTCCTTAAATTCTGAAAGAATTCTTTTTTTCTGTATACCTGAAGCGGTGTGTATAAAAGCTGACATCCACATATACCTGTCCACAATTAGACCTATGTCATCCTTAGCTCCTGCCGATAGTCTGCGATATTTGGCCAACAATATGGACAAGTACGAAGCCGGGAAAATTCAGCAAGAGAAACGTTCCATACGTCGAGCTGCTCAAAGGAATTATCAGGTAGCAGTATGCCAACAAAATTTCGTTGTTTTGATCATTGAAAGTGAATATATTTATCATGAGTTTTATCTTTGATTGTTTGAGCGAGATACTATTCTTTTTTGGTATAACCCATTTACATAGAAATGAGAGAAGTGAGTCCTTGTGACCCACAATTAATATATTTTGTAGACTTCATATATGGTTAATATGTATACATTACCGGTAGTCCAACCTAAGGCGCTCGCAAACTAATGGTGTATTCGTGACAAACACCGGGTATATTTGCCTATTCCATCCAAGTTATTTTTTTATTTTTTTTTATTACATTTTCTGCATTTATTGGGGGTGTTCTTGATTTTCGCCTATTTTCTACAAACAGATTTCAGTTTATCACATGTTTTCTTTACATTTTTGTCATTTCTAGTAACGTCGTCATAAATGACAAACAAAACCAAACAAAACTCTTGCAAACGTTTATACCGTTTAAACCGCAGAGTAAATCTTTAAACCGTCGAGTTTGCTGATTGTCCGAGGATACGTGTTTGTTTTTATTTATATAATGTTCTCACCGCTTACATTCATATCAATATTCACCAGCTTCTTTAACTTATATTCGTATATATAATCTAATTATTTACTACAGGGATAGAACAAGCCATCTGGGGTTTTATTCCCGCCAACTGCCTTTTACAACTATAAATTGTACAATTAATTTATCTTGGTGAATATCCCTGCATTTGCATAAAATAGTCCAAGATATATAGAAAACATGCAAATTTGACCCCGTCTTTGGAAGACCCACAGAATATGCCGTTAAAAGAATACAAGTAGTGGCCTAATTACCCCCACTGAATGGCAGCTTCCACACCTTTATAGAACAATTACGTATCGCGACTTACATTCGTGGAAACAGGAGAACGTGTTATTTCTCCTGTTGACTTGTAACGTATGCTCGCCAATATGTTGTATTCTTCATTGTAGTGAACAAGCTTCCACTGGACAAGCAAAGAGGCGCACAAGCGCGAGGAAAAGCCCTTAGGTGTGACGCAGTCTTACCTGGCTATTTCTTAGCATAAATTTCAAGATTTTCTGTTAAAATTATCTTGTTTTTTTAATTCATTTTCGTCGTCACCTCCTGGGTAGGAGGGAGAGACAGAGACAGAGATGGGGGTGGGAGGGGTAGGGC
Organism: Hanleya hanleyi; assembly: GCA_036873755.1. NCBI lineage: Eukaryota > Metazoa > Mollusca > Polyplacophora > Lepidopleurida > Hanleyidae > Hanleya > Hanleya hanleyi. The sequence goes on along the minus strand of JAVTVY010037939.1, from coordinate 62,838 downwards.
GTTATTGACCTACTTACAACCGGTGACGTCAACAAGTCACTTTCGGCTGACCTTTATGAGGTCACTCCAGATTCCGGTCACGTGATCGGAAGTGCACAATAGTAGAAATGCGCACAATAGCGGAAATCATGCGCAGGGTTAAAGGTTACTTTATGTCACATGACCGGAACCGGAAGTGACTTCACAAAGGTCAGACGGAAATGATCTGTTGGCGCCACCTGTCGGAAGTAGGTCAATAACGCCGTAACTCCTCTTTCTATACTACTCTCTGGTAAACATGTTCACGTGTAAACTGGATGGAAAATCGGAAGTAGTAATCGAGGCGGACACTGGGCTCCAGGTTAGGACTTTCGTCTCCTGGAAGCCAGTGTCCCAGGACATCCAAATCCAGACCTGAATGCCCGACGGACAATTAAATCCAGATCTTAGTGTCTTGGGACACTTACGTCTAGACGCGAGTGTCCCCCGGACACTGGATGCATGGGGCCACCGTTTCCGTCACACCGGCATCATTGAAAACTGTTGACCGCTTCTCTTTTGCAGGAAACAAGCCTATGTTTATGTATACTATGATTGTCTTTTTGAATTTGGTGCTAATACTGTTATATGGAATATGGAATAGATCTTTGGATTATGGACGCGGATATTCTTTAATTGACGACAGCTGAATTATGAATGACGGACCAGACGCTTGTAATACGGATGACGGACCAGACGCTTGTAATACGGATAAAAACATATTATTCCAGCGGAAGAGGGTCTGTTCCGTGGCTAAGGAAGCCGTTTTGGTCTCCGTTCTCACGTACGGATACTGCCCGGTGTATTTTCCAAGGTCTTGGAGTGTCCCAATATCACACAGGGGTTAACGTGAACTTTCTGGTCTTTCAGACTGATGCCTTGTATCACCAGTTTATACGCCGGATTTTCTTCGCTCGGCCTCATGATGAACTGCGGTGTGAAGCGAGTAGCACTGCTGTTTGAAAACATCTTGCATGATGTTCCTTTCATATCGAATACATTACGCTCCGCGATGAATTTCTTTCTCTCTAAAAGTCCGACATTTTCACCTGATGCGGGATCCGTAGTATCCATATTAATACCCTCGTCGGCTATATACAGTTGAGGGAATAGCTGAGTGGTTTTAGCGTCTTCATCGAAATTCATTAGCGTCTGAATGTAGGCTTTATACGGGTAACTGTCCATGATCGTCATGAGCTTATCCTGCGCGAAGACGTCTATCTGAGACCAGATACTTTGAAGGAGTAAATTGATAGGGCCGCATTTCTCGTCCTTGATCAACGGGGTGCCATCTCTGTGGGTTATTTTAAGGTTAACGTGGAGTCTGCAGGATTTCAAGTCGACGTAATCCAAGCCTTGACCGAATATCAGGAATTCGACGGGTGTATCTTTCGAGATCTGAGAAGACGGTCGAACGTCGATAACATAGCTAATTTCAACGAACAGCGATAATTCGCTAGGTTGATCTTCGGGGAACCCTTTGTCGGTGAGGAGTGCCATCTGCATGTAGTTCAAGACCAGACCTTTTATGATGGCTTTATCATTGATGAAATAACGTAGATCAACCATCAGCGTTTTGGTGTATATGCATACATTAGCTCATAAATTTTTGTCAATAGTAGTAGGGAAAGGCTATTTAAAGCAACATTTCACTCGGATGTAACTATGACGTCACTTCCGGTTGGGTTGAAAGAGGC